>CM033025.1:3598587-3883587 GCA_019207045.1 Branchiostoma floridae x Branchiostoma belcheri | reverse complement strand
GGTTGGCCCGTGGGGGTAACTTAATCTCCAAGCAGATCTTGCTGTGGCAAATGGGAAGGAGTTTAGCCGGCAGAGGAGTTATTGGCCTTCGCTGTGGCCAATAACTCCTCTGCTGGCTAAACTCCTTCCCATTTGCCACAGCAATTAAGATCTGCTTGGAGATTAGGGGTAACTTATGTTGGTTGGAATTTTTACTGGCTCACTCCCGGGCTTGCTCATACATAACATCCTGGGCTACATAAAAATCGTAAACAGTACTACAGTACTTGTGACCCTGTGGCTTCTTCCATGATCAAGTACAGTATATACGCACAATTTAAAGTCACGGTCTTGGGCTATCAAAGTTAATATAAACTTAATTCAAGGAGGTTACTAGTCAAATATACCCGCATTGGATAATTCAGCTGTGAGGAAGACAGTTTTAACTATAAATGCATTTTTTGCATCAACTATTTGACATGGCTGATACAGAATGTATAGTTGAAATTTGAACACAAGGTTGGTCTCCCAAAAAATTTGAGGATAGCATTGTATTGATTTATATAGCTTTGTTACAATTAGTAGGGTTACTGTGTCAAACAGATAATGGTACCTTGTTGTCCAGTATAATAAAAATCATGGGGTTTTGAAAAAGATGGCCAGTGTTTTGCTAATCAGGGCCAGCTATTGTTCTCACATGTTACTGTGGACTAATGAATTCCATGTGTTATGGGGGTTTGGGTGTATGGGTAATGGGCCCTGGAAACAATCTGGCATCCAGGCTATAGACAGTAAAGACAATATAGAGCAGGGATTGGACTTGGACAGACTTGACAATATCTTAGTACCCAAATTGCTTGTCTCCTATCACTCCTGTCACATTGCACGAAGGCAAGTCTATGAGCTCTTTAAATGACATTATTGTCAGTAATACGTCCAAGAGTTTTGTCAGTAACAATAATAAAGTAATATGTCTTGATCAGCCTAGGATTCTTAGTGACCGTCAGCAATTTTTAGGAGTCACCCGATCATCACTGTGGACCCGAATCTTTCACATACCTGTATTGGATCAGGACAGGAACATAAGACTGTAGACCACAGTGGGTAGCTGTCTGAAGACTGAACAGGAAGTCAGAAAATAACTGTGTCTTCCATCCCAGCATCTGCTTGGAGACATGGGAGAGTCCAGCTGTATTTCTGATCTGAAAATGGCATAAGATGTTCAAATAACTCATTTAGATTCAGAATAAATACCAAATTGTGTGAACATGGAATATATTATATCTTTGGAATATATTTCAAATCAATACATTTGAGTGGTAATATTGCAGAGATTATTACTGTGTCTATTGTGAGGAGTAAGACACTGATGACTAATGGACAGATTTATGCTAATTTACATGTTGTTGACAACATTTTGTTTTCAGAAATGGTCTACAAACAAGCAGCTGTTTCTTACACTATGTCATACGGCTTGCAAAAACTCATTCCAATGGATAGAACTGATTCAAAACTGGCTCCAAACATCTCTATAACTTCTGTTTAGTAAGGCCTTATCTTGCATCAACATTTTAATATCATCCTCCACTATTCGTTTTATACATGGGTTCAAATTCAAATTTTTCTTTTTGGCTCTGCAAACTTCTGTTCAAAAGATGTGGCTGAAATTCGTCACTTACCGCATCTGGTGGCGTTTTAGCACTCAGAGCAGCGAGGGGCGTCCATATGGGGTTCTGTCAGCCTGCCACATGCTGTTACCACGCCTGGTGTTAATTTCCAACTGTGAAGTCTCAAAGCCAGTTTACGACCTATGCAAATCAGGTGAAAGAATGTGCTGGGGCAGGCAAATAACGACGCTCACTCACACTTCACTATCCACAGAAAGGACATTCTGCAACAAGCCTAAATATAGTTTTTGCGAACTGCTTCAATAAAGAAATATTGAATGTAGAGTTAGTGTTAGGAACAAATTATTTTAAATTCCGTTCACAACCCTTCCACATATTCTCAAAAATTTACTCTACTACAAACGGTTCTCTACTCTATAAGTATAACGGCCACATTACACAGTGCACGGGGAGGTGGGGTTTACCCAAGAAAAATGTCGGAAAAACATCGGCGCGTGCATGTGGGAATATGATGGTTTTTCGTCGGAATTTACGGTGATCCGTCTTGCCCTTTGGATTTTCGTAGGAAAACCGTATTCCAATGTCGATTTTCCAATGATATAACGGCACTTATCCGATGGACTTTTAACTTCCGACATTAATCTGATGGCCTTCCGACGACAGTTAATGGTTTCATGTCGGTTTTTTTTTCCTACAGAGTTCCGATGCAGGTCACCTAGACAACAAGTTAACAAACGTGGCAGATGGGATTTCCCCGCTTGGATGTGGCCATGGCAACGCCACTGAGTGACGAATAGCTTCTTTATTGGTTACCATGGCTACTGAATGATTGACATCCGTGATCGTCGCGATTTGTTTTGTTTTCTCAGCTGTGGCGTTATGAATATGAATAATTAAAGAAAAAAGGTAACTTCAGGCAATCACTTTGAACCCAGAAAATGTGGGTTCGACCCCTTGATGCAACATTATTTTTTAATGTTTTCCCGAAGGGCAAAACACATTGGTTTGACCAAGGAGTTTGTTTTGACTCCCTTTTTGTTGGGGTAGACAAACAAAACAAATTCTAGAGTCAGTCTGAAGACAAGCTGGACAGCTCCCCAAAAGGTATATAGGGTAGGCCTGAAGGCTTCCCCTAGCAGGATGGCGATCCAGGCGACCAAGCTAAGATAGAGCAAACATCACGCTTCAGATTAACTTCATCAGCGTGAATGACTGCTTACACTATGCGCTACCCCAGGTGATGTGGAACACAGAATCCATGCAGAGAGTTGTGTATGCTCGCATACTTTAGAATGTGGTTTATAAAATGGCCACATTATGTATTTTTCACAAAACTGTTCATAAAGAAACTGATTTAAGTGATTTTGCCAAGAACAATCGCGTATATTTCATGGTGCGTCAAACCCATTCACAAAACATGTTTATTATTAGAGGAATTCAATAAATAAAAACATTTAATAAATTATGTTAATGAGGTTCTGAAAACTCAAGGATGTACACACCACTCATGTACTAAGTTGTGTATGCTCGCATACTTTGAATGTGGTTCTTAAAATAGCCATATCATAAACTTTTCACAAAACTGTACAAAAAGAAACTGATTTAAGTGATTTTGACAAGAACAATTGCGTATATTTCATCGTGCGCCAAACCTGTTCACAAATCATGTTTATTATCAGAGAAATTCAATGAATACAAACCTTTTGATAAATTATGTTAATGAGGTCCAGTTAATGAGCATTTTCTATTGCTGAGCCGTCAACCCAGTTGCTTATCATAGATAGATGGACCAAAGAATGAATACCACACTTTCTTGATTAAAGCACCTTTGTTTGGGAAATAAAAATGTTTTCTGACTGATCTGTTATGGACCTCCTACCTTCAACTACTATTGTACTATGTACATGTGCAACATATCTCTTGCGTATGCGGAAACCTTCTGGCGTCTTTCATACAATTTTTGCAGATGATTGCGGGACGTCCAGAATTTTTTTCTTTTAACGTTACGTGTTCTAATTCTGCGGAAGATTGCAGGACGTATTGCGGAAGATGCAAAACGTCGGCAGAAACTTGAAGCGCATTTCATGGCCGTTACCGATGACACATCTTTTATAAAATCGTTATGTCATCCACTTGCGTGAAAATATCTTCATGGCTTTCATGGACCCATTTCGACGCACAGTATTTTTAAACTACGGTGATTCAGAAAAAAATACTACCAATTATCGGACATGATGGTACAGGACTGTTGCGGAATCTTGTAGTGTGGAAGGTAGGTACGGTCAGTGTTTGTGAATTCCGCAGGTTACGGCCATGCGTCTGACCACGGGTTTGCGGTAACAGGTGTGCAGTTCTTTCTGACTTCTGCATACTGGATGCAAACCTACGGCAGAGGTTGGTTCTTCTTTCCTCCAGTGTTTCAAGTCCACACTGTTGCAGGGCTGATGAGTAGTCAGTGTAGTGACGCCCGAGGATTGTTCGGCAGGCGCGTCTCTGTACAAGTTCCAAGGTTGCGGTCTGTTTGCTTGTAAGACTGTTGTGGTACACTGGTGCACAATATTCCAGAATAGGACTGATAAATCCACAGTACACCGTTACCAAGTCAGCCACCGGTAGTCCGAACGTCTTAAACAGTTTCAGATTGTACCCATGGGGAAGCAAGTCCGAGGAAGCTTATTCCATAGCGATGTCAGGTTGATCCGTCTTCTACTCGTATGGTCTGGCCAATGCTTGACTTTGTCTTTTTTATCAAGTGATGATATCCAGTCTATTATCTTGTTAATAACTATAGTCTGTGTGGACTGTCTTTGGCTGAGTTCATGTTAACTTTCGAAACGTGTTAGTTCCTAGATTAGTGTTAGTATTAGAGAGTTAGTGTTAAAGTGACAAAAAAAACTTTTGAGAAAACAGTGAAACATTAATAAATCAACAGGAAATCAAACTCAACAGGAACAAAACGGATAAATCAATAGATAATATAAGATAAATCAGTTCTTCCGTGACAGCACATCTCCATCCTCAAACTTTGACGGTATTGACAAACCTGAAGAATGGGAATACACGACATTAGTCATGATCAACATAATGCACTGGTCAACTAGCCACCGAAAGTGACAGTGGTTTCAAAAAGTGGGCATCCTAAAAAAATTGTTAAATTACCCTAGTTAAAAAAATGTAACATAAAAGGAAATATATAATCAACAAAACAGTATCAACTCTGTAGCTCGTTTATTCATATCGAGATATTCCTACATTATCCTGTTAATCGGGGCCTGACGCCTGTCATGACCTCAAGTGACCTCCAGTCGGTGCGTTAAAACCGACACATTTCCAACATCTATTGGGAACGCATCGGAAGACTGACGGAAAAACAATGGGCGGGCGCCATTGATTTGGCCTAATTTCTGGATTTCTGTCGGATCCAACATCGGAAAATCTGAATGTGAAAATCCGACACAAATCTTACATAATTACGTTACCAACCCATTGACAATCCGACCTCCCCGTGCACTGTGTTACTGGCGCCATATCGTTAGCCTCGGAAAAATCGTAAACCATCCACTGTAGTGTAACTTCAAATAAGATCATAGTATGACCTTATTTGCGCTCATCGTCCACATGCACATCACCAAATTCTATATTTGCGCTACTTGAACCCCCACTGTTGCATAACGTTAGGCCCAAAGAACAGTATGACCAAAAGCTCCTTGGTATGACCGGCCCTTCTGGTTGACTGGTTGTAACTTGCTATAATGCTGCTTAAAAGTTATGGCGAGCAAAGGTTACTTACCGTAAGATAGTAACTGTGACTTGGTTCGTAACATAGTAACGAAGCTCGGCCGAACAAATCCTTGAAGAACTTTATCTATCGCGACAGCTTTCTGTGATCAATAGCCTGTTTGGCTATTGGCACACTGAGTGTGTCAATAGCCACAGCGTTCTGGGGATACCGCTGAGCAGCCTTGGTGCGCAACAGAAAGGTCATAGGTCACGCTCTTACGCGTTGTTCACTGCTTCGGCATTCCAATGTTTAGCTTGATAAACACTTAATATGTTAGCGTTTTCATAGCATTGAGAATGATTTCTTAAGTTATCATACACTATATGGACTTTCTTTTTAAAAAAGGTAACGTTACCCATGTACCCTTTTACCCAACCCTCAGGCTTTGCGCATGCGCTCCGGTTAGACTGACCTTCTGGAGTTAGAATTCCTCTCTTTTTCTGCCGTTGTTCCCAGATAAAACACATTTTGCATCAATTACTCTACTTCTTCAGATAGCAATGTCGGTCCCCGTTTCCCCCTTAAGTTGGAGCGCCTGGAAAATCTCCTCCACTTCATCAAAATGGAATATCCAGTTTATCGGGACGGGGTGTAGTAACATATCCATGCATCCTTCCCCGAGCCTTCCCCACGAGCTCCCCCTTCCCCTTTAAAGGTGTGTCCTCGCTAGAAATCTACTGGTTGTGTTTTAGTGACGAGCATCCTCGCCCACCACACCTGGTCTTAACATTCCAAACCCGGTCTTTTTCAAGACCATATGGTAACCTCGTGTGAGTGCCTCCTCGTTGGCGGTTGCTTGGAAATGTGCAGAGCTATATACTAGTAGCTGTGACGCATAGCTAAATCTCACACAAAAAAAGGAGCACAAAATCACACAACAGATTGATACACTACAACACCCAACACATGATCACCCAAAACTGGAATAAATGATCGGTTCAAGCCCTATGTTCCGAAATCCCTATGTTCCGAAATCTCTATGTTCCGAAATTTTGACACACAACTATTGTGACACACAACTATAACCATGTACATGTAACATGGATGGCGTTTACAAGTCGATAGCCAATACCCAAGAAGCCAGACAGTTTCCCGATGATAACAGGCCTGAACGCCGACCTGAGCTGAAAACACCTGAAATTCGAATTCTAGTTTATGTTTAGTCATAGAAATAAACTAGAATACTTATAAAAGTTCAACTTTTCTTTCCTTTATCATTTGCTAACCACATTTAACGTAAACCATTTACCTAGTCTCGTTTTTGATTGATTTATGGGTGACCGAAATGCGTACATATCTAAAATAAAATGATGATGCTATCAAACTGGTACGAGGTTAGGTGCGTTACAAAAATGATACATTTAAATGTTTGCCGATGGTGCGCGTTTAGGTTTGCCTAAACAAAAGTTTGCGGCTAAAATCTGCAATGGAGCTAACGTTAGTTCTCTGTTGTTATTATTATAGTTTTAACAGATTTCAAGACATCCCAAATAACACAAAAAGGAGAATATCTAAAGAAGGTAACGTGATATAAATTATATAGGCCGCAACTTCCTATTTTGCTGACCGCGTGTCCGCAGCCTGGACTTATGTAGCTTTGGTCGACTCCCAGGTCGCTGTACAACGCCAGTCGGTACACTAGTGTGTTGGAACACTTCCATAGACGATAGAGATTTCGGAACATAGGGATTTCGGAATATAGGGATTTCGGAATATAGGGATTTCGGAACATAGGGATTTCGGAACATAGGGCGGTCAGTTGTTAGGTATTCTGGAGTTAGAATTCCTCTCTTCCTCTGCCGTATGAAAAACAACTTGTTTCACACCAAGGCTAATGTCACATTTTCACAAAGGTCAGGCAGTTTTGGGGAATGAAAAGTAGCATGTAAAAGACATGAAAAACACAAAACAATTCAACAGCATGCCTTGTGCATATCTTTTGGCACAAAAGATAATTTTGTGTTTCTGCCGCCGAACAGCCCAGCCGCATCCTGGATAGGACATAGGCCTTTAAAGCCAGACGGTACATGCAACTGGTTTGTCGTGGTATTGTAATGTATGTTTATTAAAAGTGCAGCAGAGTCGCAGTATTATGGCATGTTCACATTAACTATGCAATCCCTAATTTGCTAACTTGGACCTGTAAATGTTCCACCTGCCATAAAGTACAAATGTTACATGCCTTAAAAGTTCCATTATGGAAAACATTTGAATCATAGATAAATTCCAGAGCAAGGTCTTTGTGGGCCAGAACTTAATCTCCAAGCAGATCCTACGCCTATGATAGCATAAAATAGTACCAAACTGTCCAAGGAGTGTAGTCAGCCAAGAGGTGTACATTTGCTATGTAGGTAGCCAAGCACGTCGGCTTCACTTCCCCTGGCAGTTTTTGATACAATCTTTTGATACTATCTGCTTGGATATTAACCAAAACCAAGACTGACTGATCTTCCCAAAACCTATCCACATACATGTACATGAATCTATAACTCACGAACAGGCACACCCCTCTTGGTGAATGGCATAGTCCACTAGCTTCAACTAAGGGAATACATGTACTCAGATGGTGATATATCAGATAAATCTGACCCTTATCTACTACTGTAGCCACTAGCCAAGGGAAAACAGGCAACAAACCCTGGAAAGAAACATAGCGGTGGCCTGAGAAGTAAACCAATCAGATGTAGATGGGGAACATTGTGACCTCAACCTACAGTATTAAGTTCAAACACAAAGAGCCACCCAAATTCAAACCTAAGCATAAGGACACAGCATCCAACCCATGTACCAAAAAAGCCACCCAAATTCAAACCTAAGCATAAGGACACGGCATCCAACCCATGTACCAAAAAGCAACACAATCGCACGTTGCGTTATGAAGATACAACGCACGTGCCACGCATACACAAAAGGTTTCCTACAGTGTCAAGTTCAAACACCAAGAGGCACAAAATCAAATTTGAGGATTAGGCAACCACTATCAACCCATGTACTAAATATCATCGCGATCGGCACCTTTCGTTCTGGAGGTACAGCACCGGAACGCCACATCCACACACAAAAAGCTACCTGCCGTGTCAAATTGAAGCACTTAAGGAGGACCGAAACCAAACCCGGGCAACAGGCAACAACCACCAACCCATGTACAATAATCGTCGCAATCAAGCGATGCGTTCAGGTCAGGAGATACAGTGCCTGAAACGCCTCCAAAACGCAAAAAAGGGCAACCTGCAATGTCAAATTCAAACATCAGAAGGCCCAAAATCACACCTGACCGTCAGGCCACCGCCCCAAATCATCGCAATCGCTCGATCCGTTCTGGAGATACATCCCCGGAAAAGCCCCTTCCAAAAACTCCCACTCTACTGAAAACTACCTGCATTACATGCAGGTAATAAGTTCCTCCAATTCAAGCTATTCTCCAGGCATAGGGACTAAAGCTTTATAGGTATAAATCAAAATCGCTGACCAAATGCAGGCCCGCAGCTTTACTGGAGGAAAAATCCGGGGTTCAGTTAAAAGCTGAAACTTCTGTCTTATCCTAATCTCAAAGCAGAGGTTGGGTCAAGGGGTAGGTATGTAAGCGTGCTGACTGACACGCTATAACGTAGCTATGACGTGCACTAGTAGTGGGCGGGATTTCTTACCGCTTTCTCCCCTCCGACCCCACCTATCCTTAATCAACGTTTAAAATACTTTTATTACCTTCGCCAAATGTTATGTTTTGAGCCCGTTTGTCTGTCTGTGTGTGTGAACAGCATAACTCGAGAAGCCTTGGGTGGATCTTGGTGGGTAGGTGTCACGAAAACGAAGGTCAAGTTTGACAATGGCCACCCTAGCGGCGACGAGGTACAATGTATGGCAAGTGACATGTATTATTAACAACTACAAATTATCTACAACAGTATACTAATGTAACATAACAGAAAATATGGCGGTATAGATATTACATTGTTAGAACACTACTTTTAGGTTCTGTTGTTACATATGGTCAATAACTTTTTCCTTTCTTCATTATATAATAAGGGCATATCATCAGGAAATGATATTCATCTTCAATACTGTATTTGCAGATGGAACACATTCTCTTTTCAGCTGGTACGTTTTTGTGATGACCCAATTTCTAGACTTTTCAATTTCTAAACAATGTGCTCCAATCCTTAGTTTTGTTATGCTATTAGTAAATGATCTGCTTTGAATTGATAAAAGATAGTTTTCTAGAGCGAAGATTGTCTTAATTTTCGAATATGTTGCCAGTTTACTAAAGTTTCTTATCTTTTGTCTCCACTTCGAAAGAAATGTGTCCTTTAGGCGTTCCTTGAACATGTTTCCAAAATATTTGGCATCGATATCACTCTCTGACCACTGTAAACTTTCTATTATTCTACATTGTAACGCTAAGCAATCTTATGCACAGACTACTAACACTGACCTCCCCTTGCGTCCCTACTGTAGATTAGTATGGGACTCTGATTCCAAACAAAAATTTAATGCCATAGTCAATAGCGCTGACTTTTCTTCTGCTATAGATAATTTCATTAGTAGGAGCTACGGGACAACACCCCAATTCACTTGAGAACGCGTTATGTGATTTTGTATCGCCTCTACAAGAAGCGGGTAAAAAGTCTTTAACACTACGCTGTAAAAAGCCAGGTAGACAGAAACAAAACAAACCGAAAAGTAAAAAGAGATCGATGGTTTACGGAGACCTGTTCTACTTCCAGACGTAACGTATATGAACTAGCTAAACTGCTCTCTAAAAATCCCCGGGACCCCTATATTAGGGGTCTGTATCTTAAAAAGAAAACTGAATATAGGAAATTAATCCGGAAAACCAAGAAAGATTACAGAAATAGTATCCTTCAACAACTTAATTCCCTATCTACCAAAAACCCCACAACGTTTTGGAACTTAGTCAAACAGTTTAAATCAAATGACTCCATCATTAAAGACGAAGAAACATTTGACAAACAAACACTTCACAACCACTTCCAAAACGAGACATGATGTCCCAACTTCCTAAAACCGACAATCATTTTCATACCCAGATTAAAACCAAATTGGGCGAACTCGAGAACAACTCCGTTAGTCAAAACAGTTTAGATGCAAAGATTCAACAAAACGAAATCAGACAAGTGATTTCCCAAGTTAACAGCAACAAAGCCTCTGGAAACGATTTGATACTTAACGAAATGTTCAAATGTGCAGCCCATATACTTACGAGACCGCTAACCAAACTCTTTAACCTATTTTTGTCATCTGGTCACTTCCCCAAACAATGGGGTGAAAGTCACATTGTCCCAATACACAAAAGTGGCCCCAAAGATGATCCCAATAATTATAGGGGGATTTCTGTCATCAGCTGCCTCGCCAAGTTGTTCACGGCTGTAATTAACAAACGTCTTGCTAACTACCTAGATGAAAATTATCTCATTTCCGCCAACCAAGCCGGCTTCAGAAATAACTTTGGAACTAATGATAACCTCTTTGTCATCGACACATTAATATCCAAATACAATAACACTAACAAACGCCTGTATGCATGCTTCGTAGATTTTAAAAAAGCCTTTGACAGTGTTTGGCGAGAAGGTCTTCGTTATAAATTACTGAACTCAGGAATAAGCGGAAAATTGTACAGTGTAATACAATCCATGTATAGCAACCCACAAACTTGTGTTAAAACGTCAGCTGGTCTGACACCCCTATTCACAACAGACAGAGGCGTAAGACAGGGGTGTAACCTCAGCCCTACTCTTTTCAACTTATTCACAAATGACCTGGTAAAAGATTTTGACAGCCCTGACTGTGCCCCACCCTCCCTGCATAATCTACTTGTATCCTCCCAGCTATATACTGACGACGAAGTGTTGTTTTCAGAATCTGAAACAGGTTTACAATGTGCTCTGGACAAACTTCAAGCATTTTGCGAGAAATGGAAACTTCAAGTGAACTTATAGAAAACCAAAGTTATGATCTTCAACAAACTCGGGCGAATTTTCAAAAACATGAAATTTACTTTCGGTACAGATACTATAGATATTGCAACCTCCTATTCTTACTTAGGCCTGACGTTATCCCCATCAGGTACCTATTCTCTAGCAAAGAAACAACTGTCCTTGAAAGCACGCAAAGCCATTTTCAGTCTCAAACCCCTCATGCATTCATCTCTGTCTCCAAAGGCCCTGCTCAAAATATTTAGTACATGTATCATCAAAACTATTATATTATATGGTTGTGAGATTTGGGGCAAAGCTTATTCAGATGACAGTTGCCCCGCAGAAATTACACAGAACCGCTTTTGCAAAAATGTTCTCGGTGTACATAGAAATTCAAGTAACATAGCTAGTAGAGCAAAGCTCGGAATGTACCCAATAGACATAGATATATCCATGCATACAGTTAAGTACTGGCTACGCCTCAAACAGTTGGACATCTCAACACATCCCTTACAAGTAGACGCTTTACTCTGTCAGCAATCTATACCGAGTAACAGCCGTAAGAAATGCTGGTCACAACACGTAAAGGAAATTCTAGACCATGCTGGTTACTCTTTCCTTTTTCTCTTTTCACTAGATAATTTCGAGGTCAGATCGGCAATGTGCAAACTTAGAATCAGCGCCCAACCCCTTGAAAGTGAGAGAGGGCGGTACAAAAAGCTACCTGTCGGCGAAAGAACCTGTAACCATTGTATTGTAACCGGTGGAAGACGAAATAGATTTTATTTCTAACTGCCTCTCTAATGACCAGGAAAGAAAGGAGTTATTTGAAGAGGTTTGCAAAACACACAAAAATTTCCAAACGCTTACCGACGAAAACAAAACTATAAAGCTGTTAACGTCACATAACCCACTCATCATAGAAAAAGTACTTCGTCTTCCACTGCTTCCAGAAAAGAAGTCAAACCCCAAATGCGTAGATTGTAGCTCCCAGCAGTCCATATCATTGATAGAATAGTCACTTGTTTACACTTGTCACCATTGTTATCTATACCAAATTACTTTATTTTACGTATGTTTACTATATCTTCTGTAGGCTTCATGTTGCAATTAGCCCTCGGGCAAGAACACATCGAAAAAATTTCTCTCACTCAGACCAAAAAATCGCTCACTCCTACAGCCGGGTTGACAGAGAAAGCCTACCGAAGTGAGATAACTTTTTGTTCTGTGGGTGAAAGTGATCTTCGGTGTTGTGTGTCGGAAAAATATGGATTGTTTGAGTTTATTTTGATTATTTATTTTGATCCACATTTAGCCTCATGAGAGGCTATTCTTCCTGTGGTCACATTCATATTTACACATTATATACGTACAGTTAAAAACATGCAGAGACATACAAAGTGACAATACATAGCAGATGTAACATAATTCCTCATAGTCAATAATCAAGTTTATTGGAAATTCTTGCCCGTGGGCTGATTGCAGGTAAAGGTGGGCTCCCACTGCACTCGCGTCACGCTTGCGTCGCTTCGGGGTTCGACAACGCAGACGTGACCCCGCGGCACCTAGAGGTGACGCGAGCGAACCTAGAGGTGACACAAGCAAACCTAGAGGTGACACAAGCAAGCGCGACGTTTTTTTGGAAGTTAAAAAATAACGCAAGTGGCAAGATGCCCCAACAGCTGCAGTGACCCAACAGTGACACAACAGTGACCCAAGAGTAACACAACAGTGACACAACAGTGACGTCAACATGCCTTCAACAGTATCAAGGTTATATTTTGTCTATTTTGCACCAAGTATCAAAAGTAAACATCAATTTATTATTGAAAAGCTATTTTGGATACATTTTGGATATCATTTTACAGCAGTTTGTCAGTTACAACAGTGACCCAAGAGTAACACAACAGTGACACAACAGTGACGCCAACATGCCTTCAACAGTATCACGGTTATATTTTGTCTATTTCCTATCAAAACGTAGGAAATATCAAGATTTTTCATTTGTGAAATATGCAAATTAACACACACCATTACACATACTTGTTGCAAAACACATAAGCGATGGAGTCAAATCTGGTATATGGTTCGTGTCCATTCATTTGGGTTACTTCTTTTACTGTAAAAGTCTTTCAAGGTTATCATATAACATAAGTAACATTCATAAGCATAAGCATCATCACAAGGGAAATTATTTCATTATAAATCTCATTTTGAGGCATTTTCATCATTTTACAGTGATTTTTCATACATTGACAACGCTGCGACTTCCGATAACCTGTCAATTTAGTCTAGAAACGCAACAGTGACGCATGTCAGTGGGAGCGCAACAGAAAATCGGCGAAAATAACACAACAGTAACACAGTGAATGAACCCCGAAGCGACGCAAGCGTGACGCGAGTGCAGTGGGAGCGCACAAGATTCAAAGAGTGTAAAATACAATATCACAGTTGTCTACTCTAGTCTAAAACTAGTAAAAGTTAACTCTAGATCCTGGGTTATTTCGTTCGACTCCTTTTTCGAAGACAGTGGAAGACGAAAGATCCCACCTTTTCTATTATGTGTGGGTTTTGTGATGTTAGAAGGAGAACTGTATTCTTTTTGTCAGTGATTACTGTCCAATACTTGCCGGTGCTGTTCCACAACTGGGACATCCTGTACAGAAAGCGCCTTTTCTGAGAGTTGGACTTTGGTTTCGGTATTCTGATCGTGTTCATTCTGGTTGAGCGTGTTTGGTAGTTGTGAATCTCAGACTGAAAGGTGATTTTGCCGTGCAGAGCTTTTGGTTGTTTGGTGAGCATTATTCTTTCGAAAGTGGCAAGGCTTTTCTGTTGAATTCTGTCCCTTACCGTCAGCCAGCCTAAGATCTTCAGCATAAAGTCCACATGTGTTACGATCACAACCAAGAATAAGTCTTGCGGCCCTGTTCTGAACCACCTGTAGTCTTCTTATGTTCTTCTGTGGTTTGTTTCCCCAAACGGAGCAGCAGTAGTCTATATGTGGAATTATCAAGGCGTTGACTACGGCTATTCTCTGCTGACGTGGTAATGAGTCCTTAACTCTCCTCACCTGATTGTCAAGACAATTTCTTTGGTATAAATGATTATTATTGTATGACGTATATAGTTGCAAACTGAACAAAATGTCAGTGATCATTTTGCGTTTGAAGTAAATAAACCTCAATGAAGTTGTTCTTCCACTACTCCGAAAGCACGCTCGCATCGACAAAATTTCTCTCTCATCCAAAAAAAGAAACGCTCACTCCTACAGCCGGGTTGGTAGCTGGCCTCCCAAAGTGAGAGAACTTTTTGTTCTGTGGGTGAGAGAGAATTTCAGCGTTGTGTGTCGGAATATTATGATTTTTGAGACAATGTCTATAATATAACAGAATGTCATTGTTAAAAGGTTTATCGATGCAAGCTGAAGAAAATGACTTTTTCATTGCCCGTTTTAAGTGAAGAAAACCTGAGAAAGTTGTTCTTCCACTACTCCGAAATGCGCTCTCGCATCGATCAAATTTCTCTGTCACCCAAACCAAAAAAAAAATCCCCCACTCCTACAGCCGGGTTGGCAGGGAAAGTCTCCCGAAGTGAGAGAACTTTTTGTTCTGTGTGTGAGAGAGAATTTCGGCGTTGTGTGTCGGAAAAATATTGATTATCAGAATGTATTTGGTATAAGTGATCATTATTGTATGATGTATATCGTTGCAAACTGAACAAAATGTAAGTGTACATTGCCATTTTTAAGTAAACAAAACTCAAGGAAGCTATTCTTATACTACACCGAAAGCGCTCACACGTACACATCGACAAAATTTCTCTCTCACCCAGAAAAAAAAAACGCTCACTCCTACAGTCGGGATGGCAGGAAAAGCTTCCCGAAGTGAAGAGAACTTTTTGTTCTGTGGGTGAGAGAGAATTTCAGCGTTGTGTGTCTGAATAATATAGATTGTCAAGACAATATCTTTCGTTTTTTTTGTTTGGTATAAGCGATCATTATTGTATGATGTATATCGTTGTAAACTAAATAAAATGCCAGTGATCATTTTGCGTTTGAATTAAATAAACCTCAATGAAGTTGTTCTTCTACTACTCCGAAAGCGCTCTCACATCGACAAAATTGCTCTCTCACCCAGACCAAAAATCCCTCACTCCTACTCCCGGGTTAGTAGGGAAAGCCTCCTGAAGTGAGAAAACTTTTATATAATATAACAGAATGCCACTGCTAGAAAGGTTTATCATTACGAACTGAAGAAAATGACACTATTCATTGCCCTTTTGAAGTACAAAAAGCTCAAGGAAGTTGTTCTTCTACTTCTCCGAAAGCGCTCTCACATCGACAAAATTTCTCTCACTCAGACAAAAAAATCGCTCACTCCTACAGCCTGGTTGGCAGGGAAAGCCTCCCGAAGTGAGAGAACTTTTTGTTCTGTGGGTGAGAGTTAATCTTAGTATTGTGTGTCTACAAAGAATAGTTGTATCAAAAAATAGTTTGTCTTTGGGAAAGTATATTTTAATATGTGTTTGAGAGCTGATTTCTGTGTTTGTTTGAGACAAAAATTGCACATTTGTTGACGCGCCATATTCTCGTGGTGTCTGCACTATGTGAAGAATGCAATCAACCCCCAAAACTTTAAAGTCGTCGTACTTATGCATCCGAACAAGGATCTTTTAATCAGTTCTCTTCAGGGACGGATTTTTTCCAGCTGAAGCTCCATCATCATGGGTGACTGAAAAGGCGTGACTGACTTGTAGAAACTTCTTGCTGCGTATGTGAAAAAATTCAGCCTCAGTTTTGGAGTGATATTTGTTTTTACAGATGTTATGTGTGACTGCCGAAAACTATCTGAAAGCGTATCTAGAAAGATATCGAGTGTGTACGTTTGAGTCGCTGAAGGACAACTTATATGACATGTTTGTGTGCATTCTATGCCTCCAGAGACATTCCAGCTACGGTATACTTCCAATACCATGTCTCAATTTGTGAAAAACCAAATCATATAAGCTATATAACTAGTCAAAAGTCAAAGTCATTCTGGCCATTGTATCTTTAATGCTGAAATAGAAATGGATTTCAATATCGGCCACCGTATTCACTTAAATGATATGATGCTTTGAAGTGACAAATTTGAATTAGCAAGTCTCTTATCATCATGAACTAATGCGTTAATGCAAACATCCTCAGGTCTAACACCACCTTTCATAACTGATAGAGGTGTAAAGCAGGGCTGCAATCTCAGCCCCACACTTTTTAATTTATTCATCAACGACTTAGTTAAGGAATTAGACACCCCAGAATGTTCCCCACCCGCTCTTCACAACTTACTTGTATCTTGCCTACTTTATGCAGACGACGTTGTCATTTTCTCTGAGACAGACAAAGGGTTACAATTAGCATTAGACAGACTAAGTACTTTTTGCTCTAGGTGGCAACTAGACGTAAATTTAAAGAAAACTAAGGTTATGGTTTTTAACAAAGCAGGACGCAAATTCAAAAACGAGAATTTCCTGTTCGATTCAAAGCAAATAGAAACCACCACATCATATTGTTACCTAGGTCTGCTCTTATCCGCTTCGGGCAACTTTTCCTTAGCCAAAAAAGAACTTACTCTCAAAGCACGTAAAGCTGTCTTCAGTATAAAATCCCTCATTCGCTCTTCGATCTCTATAAAGAATTTATTAAAAATTTTTGATACATGTATCAAGAATATCATGCTATATGGTAGCGAAATTGGGGTAAAGACCACTTGCAGGATAATTCTCCAGTTGAAGTGCTTCACAACCGTTTTTGCAAAAGTATTCTAGGAGTTCATAGAAACGCCAGCAACTTGGCATGTAAAGCTGAACTCGGAAGATTTCCATTAGATGTGGATGTTTCAGTTAGGATAGTTAAATATTGGTTGCGGCTAAGACAACTTGAGACATGTACACATCCTTTACAAGTAGACGCTCTATTGTCCCAACAAGATGATATGATGAATAGTAACAAGAAAAACTGGTTGTATCACGTTAAAGAAATTCTAGATAGTAGCGGTAATTCATTCATCTGGCACAGTAACAATGTAAATGTTGATAGCAAGCATGTTTGTGTATCGCTAAGGAAAAGGCTAACAGACATGTATACTCAAAGATCTCTTCACCATTTATCTGTTAACGCTGGTAAGTTAAGACTGTATAAGAAACTTAAATCTGAGTACAGTATGGAGAGTTACCTATACCACTCAGATTTTGAGCTAAGATCCGCTTTATGTAAAATGAGGATAAGTGCTCATTCATTAGAAATAGAGAGGGGCAGGTACAAAAATCTGTCCGTTGACGAGAGAACATGTAAATACTGTTCATAGAAAGCAGTGGAAGATGAAATGCATGTCATTTGTCAATGTTCACATTACAGTTCCGAAAGAAACAAACTTTTCCTTAAAATCTACAAAAATTTCCCAAGCTTTTATAATCTTACCGACCAACAAAAATCCATCTTCTTGCTTAAGTCGTCCAACCCCTTTATATATGAAAATGTTGGACAATTCATCTTCCACTGCATACGGAAAAGAGGTCAAACCCATTAAATAGCTTAACTAGAAATTGATTTAGTTTAGACGTTATTCCCTTTTGATTTATCTATGATTATCATTTCCCTTCTTTGTTAAGTATGTCTATGTTTATGTATACCACTACTACTTTACTCTGTATGCAATTAGCCCTCGGGCATGAATTTGCAATAAAGAATATTTATTTATATTCTTTTCTCTGCATAAACAGTTCTGTGAGCATAAACATAAGCGCTGAGTGAGAATAAGAGGCGTAAACACCAAAATCGATGTTGTGTCAGGAATGTTATAGCCTCTATATTGAAGAATAAAGTACATGTTGAACCGAGAAACCGTCTGTATATGCTTGCATTCATAACATTTCTGAACCTTTTAAAAATCTGTCACTGTCTGTTGACCAATGTTAATAAAGGTTAATAAACATCACATCTTCTGCCACAACTGTCTCTAGCCTTTTGTTATCGCTTGACCATTTTTTCTATAAATAGCTATGACAAGGTTATGTCTGAAGATTACAAGTCAAGTCAAATTTATTGCAAAACGATTGCATCAGGTACAAAGTATGGCAAGTAACATTATTAACAACTACAAACTATCTACAACAGTATACAACCAATAATCTACATGAATAGCTATGACATTCAAGGTTATGTCTGAAGATTACATTTGATACATAGGTGTGGTGCCTGATAGCGGTACGTTATTGTGTATTTTAAACTAATGCATGTTGTATATTGAATATATCGAAAGTTAGGTCGATGGCCTTTATACTTATACTTTTGTAACACGCTAAGGTTATAAAAATTGTGATATCACGGTTTCTTGAGACATCGTTCTAGTGTGTCACCACGATATTTCTACTTACGGTAATAGACTAGTAAATTCAATTTAACAGTATACTTGAGTAAAATTCAGGTGTCTTCAGCCTAGCACAAGGAGAATTGATCATGAAAATTTATTTTGATAAGCTCAACATAAAATATTTTGGTGATTGTTGCATTATTCTCGTGTCTGCCACATGAGAATTTGCCTAACTAGTCTACCATTTGTGTGTTACCGCGGCCAATACACATCCTTGTTTACAAGGTGTTGTGAAAGGTGTTAATTGATTTCATAACCAGGTGTGAATTGTGCCCCGCAGCTCCGATCGTGATTTAACGCTCGGTCGTGGTGTAAGGCTCGATCATGGATAACGCCCGGTCGTGATGTAAGGCCCGGTCGTGATGTCAGGCCCGGTCGTGGTGTAAGACTCAGTCGTGCGTTAACGATCGGTCGCAGTGACTGGCGCGATCGTCTTCTAACGATCGGTCGTGTGTTAACGCTCGGTCGCAGTGAAAGGTCCGGTCGTGTTTAAACGATCGTTCTTGTGAGTGCCGCGGAGGTAAAGACGCGAGGGTTAAAAACACAGCGATCTAAGTGCGGTAAAGCACCGACGTTGTCGGGACGGTAATTTTCCGCCGATAACTTGGCTGGATATCGAACACGGAAAAAAATTCTTAGGCCGTAAACTTGACTTTAGCCCTGATGCGTTCAAGTACGCAAAACCTAGTTGATCATTCAAGAAAGGCGGTCTCTAGACATCTGGTCGGCTAAAAGTAGCAAACGTTCGTGGGAAGTAACGACATCAGTATCATTCATTTTGCCTCAGGGGCATGCATATATGTGTGAATGAATATTCAGTCACCTATAGCTTCAATTTCTTGCACGCACTCCTGCTATATATGGTATCCAAGTCAAAGTTTTCCTGCACTGAATAATGTAGTTTCTTATATATTTCCTCCTAGACAGACACGAGTAACGCGTAGAACTACACCTTGTTTACTCATCTTACAAAAGAAATTGTCCAAGATTATCACAGGAGTCCGCTGTGACTGAGTGAGACTATCTGTAACATTGTCTGTGCTGTGACATATCACAAGTTGTGGCTCTTAGGCGCTTATATGTAAGAAACAAAGCAAATAACATACCCTGCGTTTTAGTGATCTTTCAGTCTCCGCCGTATGTCTCTTGAAACGGGCCTTTGATGTCTTGGACCTTGGCACTGTAAGTGGTACTCCGCTATTCTATCCTTCATGGAGATTTTATCCTTGGCCTTGTATGCTAACGTTACTATTGCTTAGATGTTACGAAGAGTCCTTGTCGGTTTGAAGCAGTCTTGACCACATTTTAAGTAAATCTGGCCTCCTATAAGACCTGACATCCTTTTGTGGAAAAAACGAAACTTTACGTAACCAACACCAAAATCGATTGGGACTTACGCCATATTTTTTTACCAACACAGATGAACTTTCATGCTGACATCCTTTTGTTGTTGTTGTTTTTGTCCTCGTTTTACGTCTATAATTTCCATAAGGCGCTAGATGTGACCCTTTTAATAGTGCAAACAAATCCTATTGACGGTAATCCTGTCAAAAGCCTAGGCCCTCACGATAACTCAGTCTGAACAGTCTCCTATGTAGCTTAGAAACCGCGTCCAGGTCTTCAAGGACGAAGCGGCATAAAGGAGACTGCAGCACTCAAAGTACCAATTATTTGGACCCTAGCTTTGACAACTTCCTTCCTTCCATGTAATGCACCGCACTTGTGCCTGGTTTACGCACGCTTCCGCTTTGGGTGCGACGCAAATAGATTTTCAATTCAACCCTCAAGACCACGTGAATTGATGTTAGGATGGAGAAGTGTCAAGCAGGTATACTAGTATATAAAAAACTTATCAAGTCGGGTTCACACGTATATATTCCAGTCCGTATGAGGTCCGTATGGAAGTTATAGCCTCTACCAGGCTCCACAGGTCGCTGGAGAAAATAATAAAAATTGGCAAATATAGCCAGATAAGATGCCGGCGAAGTAAGCTGGATGCAAACCATACTCATCGGATAGCTAAATCTTCTCGCATGTTATCTGTCTATATTTTCAAATTCCTTCTATTTCTTCTGCGACCAGTGGAGCCTGGCAGAGGCTAATAATTCCATACGGACCTCATACGGACTGAAATATATACGCACGTGTGAACCCGACTTAATAAGTGTTTCTCTCTATATATGCTTCCGTGCTTGGCACTTCTCCAAAAGACTCACATCCAATATACGCAGCAAAGCCTGTTTTATGCTTGTTGATACAATGCTGATGGTCCATTGCCATTACGATCATTTAAAACGTCAACCTTCGTTAATCTCCAAGCAGATCCTATGGTATAGCAAAAGCTGGCAGAGGAATGAAGACGGCATAGGAGTGTGTATGCTACCTACTCGGCAGGCGCAGTTAGATTGGATGTTGATAGTCTTTCTTCAACTCCTAGGCCGGCTTCACTCCTCTGACAACTTTTGATACTATCTTATCCTACCGTACGATCTGCTTGGAAATTACACCTTCGTTACCATTATTGAGAGAGTAAGGCCTGCCCATTATTATCACCTCCATGAAAAATGGAGGTATTGTGTTTGGTTTGTCTTCGTGTCTGTTTGTGTTTCCGGATATTTTGGTGAGAATAGTTAAACAAACTCCAGGTTTATTGTGATATTTGGTATGATTTTAGCGCTTAGGAAAACACGTACGGGTCAGACTCAGTTATGTGCCCCCTGATATTTAGGCGATGGTTTTCATAACACTATATAACCATGTAGACCTTGGGCCTCATAATTCTAACCCTGTTGCGATTTAACTCCGTACTATAACGTGTTTTTGAGCCCGTTGAATTCGACTCAATTCAATCGCATTAAGACTTAAAATGGGGAACTACTCGGATGGGGGGATGCATGTCAAGCTTTCCAAGTCGCCCATGTGTAAAAATGGGTGCCTGACTTCGGTCGGGGAGGTAAAAATACTACCTTTTCCTTTTGTCCGTACTTTGTATGTGGCACTGTTAAAATAAGTTACTAAACTTGAGTGCAACAAAAACAACTTTTTAAACAGATGTTGGAAGTTGGCAATGTCCTTCCTACATGACCTATATAAATTCCCCAGCCAGAACAAAAAGACTTCAGGACTCTTTTCTTCATACTGCAATCAATCTGTACAACCAGACTGAAGGCACTAATATGTAAGACTTACTTGACTTAATCCTTACATGAAAGTTGGGGTAAGTCCCAATCAATTTCGGTGTTGGTTACGTAAAATTTAGTTTTTTCCACATTGACATAATCCTCTTTGCTCCTTCGGGAGCACAGGGCCTCCTTCGATCCCCGGCGGTCTTCTTTGCCTCGTGCCATGAGGTGCTCTATGCTGTAGGTCCTTCTTAACACCCCTCCTCCGTGACAGCATAGGCATTGCCCTCCTTCTCTTGCCCTTGAGAATGTATAGGTGGTTACCTTATGTCAGGGATTTGTAGCTATAGGTTGTTCCAAGTATTGTATATATATATATATATATATATATATATATATATATATATATATATATATATATATATATATATATATATATATATATATGTGTGTGTGTGTGTATGAGAGTGTGTGTGTGTGTGTGTGTGTGTGTGTGTGTGTGTGTGTTTGTGTGTGTGTGTGAATGTATTGCTTAGATGTCAAGTCAAGTCAAGTCAAATCAAGTTTGTTGCACAACGATTGTGTTACAAAGAGTCGGTTTGAAGCAGTCTTGATCCCATTGAACGAAAATCTGTCCTTCTAAGACATCTGACATCCCTTTCATTCCCCGATTTGAATGACTTTAACACATGAGGTGCATCAAAACTACAGTGCACTAAAGCTTACGATAAGAGCATTGTACTTCGTCTTCCGTCTGCGTTTCGACCGCTTTGAATTTAACCTGGGCCATGTTGATTTGATTACATGGATGACACCCGCGCGCGCATCAATTTTCGGCCGTTTGCAATTTTTTTCCAACAAACAATAAATCTTACAAAGCAGCTGTAAACTTTCTGCAAATATATGCCGTAGCTATAAAACATATACCTACAGGAAAACATATAATAATGTCACATAATTCCAACTCCAAGGTCAAATAGGAAAAATGAGAACAAAAATGAAAAATCTATTGTACATTATACCGTACTCCGTGTGTTTGTACATTTGTTCCCTGGCCACAATTTCACGACGAAGGCAACTTTTTTTGGCCAAACTTTTTCATCCACACGCTCGCACGACTTTGGGGGTTCCCAGAGGATGTTATCCAGATAATCCAATCAATGTGGCCTCACAGGAAATGGTGTCTGGACATATCGATGGGTCAGTGTGGACCTTGATTGCACAAATGAATCAGTCTAGGAGATTATACATGTACGTGAGAGGGTTAGGCAGAATGTCGTGAATAGTTTCAGCCGTGAAGAGTTTCATCAAGTTGGTACATCCCTGAATAAGAAGACTCCCTTTACACAACCATCGTTTTATTCTCACCAATATTTTGCATAAAGCTGACTGAATACAGTTGCATGCAAAATTATTCAACCCCCTTCACATGTTTCCTATTTTGGCAAAATAAGAAACATTACAACTGCAAACTAGTACCAAATCATATGACAGATGAACAGCTAGTTTATTACAATTCAATACAAGAGCAAAAATGAAGATTTTATTGCATACTTCTTCCAAATATGCAAATTTTCTAGAAAAAGCAGGTTCCAAACTCCGTCGACTTGATATTCCTCAATACCATGTTTTTAAAAACGACGGATATAGGTTACCCCTCGGATAAAGGTTACCCCTCGGATATAGGTTCCCCCTCGGATAAAGGTTACCATCGTAGAAGAAGAACTTCATTGCACGACAATTGTACATGGTACAAAGTATGGCAACAGCTATTACATAAGGTACAGAATAGAGGTATAGGAATTAGGATAAAGCTTAACAATAAGGGCTAACTATAATTCATTCATATAGTATCATGATGAAGTAGGCTAATCATTAGCTTCAGTATTCTTTACCTATCATTATCATATAGCCAGGGGACGTGGGCCAATCAGAAGGCCCCATTTCATGCTGGTTATGACGCCGTAACAGATGGAAAATCATAAACAGCCGTGCATTAATCGTTTCATTATTGCACGCTTCGCTCACTCGGTGGTTTTATTCGGTGGTTATAGCAAAGGACCAGGCGTTATGACACCATATACACCTCGGGGCGGGTCATTAACCCTTAATTACGTATATGCGCCAGGGTAGAGATTGCAATTTTGCAGAATTGGCGATTCTCTCAGCAGGGACAGAGATCACAATCAAGATTCTAGTGGTGTTTAAGGGTGACCCCTCATTCTTTAAATCCTGAGTGTGAAGTCGATACATTGATCTTGAGTGACATGAACCGTTGAAAAGGTTCTGACAGTCTTTTAGGCGAATATCCACCAATGTACCAAGACACCGATTGTATCTCTCTCTCTCTCTCTCTCTCTCTCTCTCTCTCTATATATATATATATATATATATATATATATATATATATATACCTATATATATATATATATAGAGAGAGAGAGAGTGAGAGAGAGAGAGAGGTTCTAGATATCTACAATCTCTCTCTCTCTCTCTCTCTCTCTCTATATATATATATATATATATATATATATATATATATATATATTTGTGGTTCTCCTGTCGATTGGACAGATGAGGAGGCAGACAGGCTTATATATATATATATAGAGAGAGAGAGAAAGAGAGAGAGAGGTTCTAGATATCTACAATCACATATATATATATTTATGTCTTTCTCTCTCTCTCTCTCTCTCTCTCTCTCTCTATCTCTCTCTCTCTCTATGTATATATCATATATCATATACCTATATTATATATACGAAGCATAATGCCCCTTCGTATGCTATTAGTGCACTGTAGTTTTGCTGCACCTCATGTGTTACAGTCATTAACACCGTGGCATGAAAGGGATGTCAGATGTTTTAGAAGGACAGATGTAAGTTAACATGGGGTCAAGACTGCTTCAAACCGACAAGGACTCTTTCTAACATCTAAGCAATAGTAGCACCCAATGATAAAAGGCTCAAAGAAAATGAAGTGTGTGAAGATGTGCCACTTACAATGCCAAGGTGAAACATCAAAGGCCAGTTTCAAGATTGAAAGATCACTAAATTCCAGGTTTCTTTGATTTCTTTTGGTTTCTTGCACATAATCGCCCAACCGCCACATTTTCAAGAACATCTTGTCAAAAGTGAAAAAAAAAACTTATTGACAAGAACATTCTGTCAATAGTAAAAACAAAACTATTGACAAGAACATCCTGTCAATAGTGCAAAAAAATCTTATTGACAAGAACATCCTGTCACGAGTGCAAAAAATATCTTATTGAAGAACATCCTGTCACGAGTGCAAAAAAACTTTTAATTAGAACATCCTGTCAAAAACCTTGGCCTTCACGATAACTGAGGCGCCTGCGCAAGACAGTCTCCTCGCCACGTAAATTAGAACCCGCGTCCTGGACCTCAAGGTCGAAGCTGCATAACAAACAAAAACAAGAGTTCGTAGACCTCAGGCCTGCATGAAATGTATTGGGTTTCTGTAGACCTATTGTGTATTTTTGCCTTTTTGTCTGTGGTACGTGGTTGGAAAAATGAGCTTTTTACTGTGTTGGTTGTGCACCATGCAAAAGTCTGACTCTGAAATTCCATTTTCTGAATTTGTAAGTTTGGACAGGGATGAACATTACTTATTTTGGATTTCTTAAGTATGTAACCAACCACAGTACTTTGAAGTTGTTGAGACGCTACCTTTTTTTGTCTCAGATGGCCCATGCACATGTAGTTACTCTGTCACATGATATACTAATATCTTCCTATTTCAATGTACTGACCTAATGCAGCTGCTAAGTCTCCTTGGTTTGTGTTCTTCCAATGATATTCATTAAAGATTTATTTTTGGGGTGTTATTCACTTGACATCGGAATGTTACTCGCATAATTTGACCAATGATACTTTTATCTGTAGTTCCATAGACATTAGACAACATGAATAGTGGTAGCCCCCATGCAGCAGCAACAGTTAGTCCCCAGGGTGGTATGATATTTTCATTCAATCCATCCAACCCAAACCTAAATCTCCTGTAGTATCTAAGCCAAATTTAACAGCATAATTTACTATGAAAAATGTCCTTGTCAATCCCATTTCTAGATGGCAAGCTGCTGGCAATGGAAGCTTTGAAAAGTTCAGAAGCTGTTGTAGTCAAAGCAAACACCCAGCAAACATCCCCACAAACCAATGAGCAGTTGCTTAGAAGGGGAATTTCATCATATATTTGCCGCGACAAAATGCAACAAACGATACTGAATTTAAAACAGAACAAAGCTAAGCCTCCACCACTTAACCCTGCCTGTACCATAGATTAAGCAGGCCCAAAAACCAAGCGAATATGACTAGCCCCAAACAACAAATTACCTGTATACAGTATGGAAATGGCATTACCAAAGAAACAAAAAGAAACACAGGACAAATCATACACATACCTTTCTCTTATGCCCACACTCTATACAGTTCTCCTCCACATTAGAAAATTGCATCTTCTTCTGTTTAAGTTCAAGTTCAACCATGATTGCCAACAGGGTAAAGGAACTTGTACCGGAACTTAAAACTCAGTACTATACAGCTCTAGAAACACCACAAAGAGTAATAAGCAAACTCCAATTATACCTGACCAACAGATATATAATCTGGCACACTCCCGTCATCTGGCAAACTGTCAGTGCCACTAAGTAACCTGATACATTGAAGGTGGCCCAGGCCAGATGATGGTTCTACACCCAACCATAATCTGTTTTTAAAACCAAGCAGATATTGGGAGGATGCCCCAACCACACTAAAACAGGGTCAACCTATACAGTATCAAGTTCAAGCACTAGGAGGCCCAAAATCAAACCTGACCACCAGGACACCACAAACAACTCACGTACCAAATGGCAACACAATGGCACCTTGCGTTCCGGAGATACGGCGCACGCCCCGTGCCCGCACAAAAGGTAACCTAAAATGTCAAGTTCAAGCACCAAGGGCGCCAAAATCAAAATTGAGCATTATTCAGCCACCGCCGACACATGTGCCAAATATCATCGCGCCAGCACCAGCCGTTCAGAAGATATAACTCCGGAAACACCCCTCCCGGACACAAAATTCGACCTGCCGGGTCAAGTTCAAACGCGACAAGGCCCAAAGTCAATCCTAGGCAACAGGCAACAACCCCCCACCCATGCACCAAAAATCGTCGCAATCGCGCGTATCGTTCCGGACACACAGCGCCAAAAGTGCCCCAAAAACACCAAAAATGCCACCTTCAATGTCAAGGTCAAGCGCCAGGAGGCCCAAAATCACACCTGAGTGTCAGGCTACCACCCCCAACCCACGTACCAAAAATCGTCGTGCTCGCACCATCCGTTCACGAGATACAGCGCCCTACATCCCCGGCTACCGAAAAGTTTCCACCAGCATTAAAACCATACCTGCATACATGCAGGTAACAAGACTGGTACAATGCAGCACTCAACGTGCCGATTAATGTTGACACAAGTTTCGACAACTTTCCCCCTCCGCACAATGACCTTATTCACCGCGCTTAACGGTAAGAATTCTATGACAGGTTTACACAAAGGATGACGAGCGCTTCCGGTTTAGGTGCGACAAAAATAGGTTTTATATTCCACCCTCAAGACCGCGTAGGATAAAGTGATGAACGTTTCTATTGTATCATACTTCCATGCTTGAAACTTCCCCAACTTACTTACATTTCGATATACGCATTTCATGCTTGGTGATGGTCCATTGACATAGAGATTACTTAACACGTCAACCTTCGTTACCATTGTTGGGAGAGTAACGCCTGCACAGTATTGTTGCCTCCATGAAAAATGGACATTTTGTGTTTGGTTTGTCCTCGTGCCTATTTTTGTCTCCGGATATTTTGGAAAGCATAGTTTTAAAAAATGGATATATTGTAATGATATTTGGTATGTTTTAGGAAAACAACGGTCAAGGTCGACTGGGGGGCCTCCTAGTTTCGAAAGGTAACGATTTCCATACCATACAATAACCATGTGGACCATGGTCGTCATAGATTTAACCCTGTTGCGATTAAGACACTAAATTACACAAGGTCTTTCTAAATTGACAACGTGCTTATGAATCCGTTAAATTGGTGTTTAGAAATAGCTTGTGCTCAAGTCAATCGCATTTTTACTTTAATGGAAAACTTACGGAGCTTTCAAAGTCGCCGCCCACACGGAAACTTAAATAATCACGTAGAGTGAATGGGTATCCATAAATAGCTCGAGTTCACATCACGATTGGTTCTAGACATGCCAGGATGTACAACTCCACTCTCAATGGGATAGAAGGCCTGCATATCGAACTTTCCGTCACTTGGGACCAGGTGTGACAGCGATCTCGCCCCCCCCCCGTGATCTCGCCCCCCCGGGGGCGAAATCACTAGCGATCTCGCCCTCCCCGGCTAGTGATCTCGCCCCCCTACCTCGCCCCCCTTTAGCGATTTCGCCCCCCCCAACAAAAAAAACGGGTTTACATGACATTTTAGAAGTTGATTGGTATAAATCACAAAATTCAGTTTCAGAATGATATAAGTACATGCGTTTGATACATAACTCCATTCATAGTATCAATATTAATGTAATTACATGGTAATAAGATAGTTGAACTTGTTTCAGATAAGGAGGGTTGGGTCCCTTGTATTCCCATTATTGCATATACCTGAGTCTTGACATAAGATGTATTTCATTGTATTCACCTGTCCTCAAGCAACCTATATATCTCCAATATGAAGTCTCTACCATGAAGTGACCACAAAAGAACTATGTAATGTCTGTATTAATTATGCAAATATTAGGTATTAATTAGAATAACGCACATTTTGGTATATGCACCTGGCCAAGGGATATCTACACCTCCAACATGAGTGTTTTTTCTAGTATTTAGGAACTGATGCATTTACCCGTGTTTCTTAAGACTGGTACTTTACCAGTGTTTGTGTAGCATTTAGCAACAGCTATATCAACTTGCGCGTAGATAGTGTTTATAATGAAAAACTATTATTTACGTACGTGTGTTTTTGTTAGTGCTTTGGAAATGTTTCCAGCACAAGAAAGAAAACACCGTGACAAATTGAAAACATATAGCTGACGTATTCCGTACCATAGACGGTGTTGATTTATACGTTCGCAGTAGCACTGTTTTTTATGCCACCTCAGCTGCAAAAATTGTCTTTTTCATTTCAATGTCATGTTTGCACCGAACAATATAGTATCGACTTTCGAGGTATGACATCTTACGGTACGGTAATAAGGTGCCATATAGGTACCAGGTAACACACCATATACGTTACTCCCCAGGTGCAGTATAGTACCAGGTAGCGCACCTGTAATATGTAGTAACCAGCTGCTCTTGGGGGGGGGGGGCGAAAACGCTAGTGATCTCGCCCCCCGAGTGATCTCGCTGGGGGGGGGGCGAGATCGCTGTCACACCGGCCTCCTACACAGGTACCTCTGTGAGCAGGGGTGGGTACCGGTACCGTACCGGTACAAAACCGGGTTTTCTTATTGGACTGGTCCAGAAAAACCGGACCTGGGAAAATTCGGTGGACCGGATGTTGGACCTATTGGAAAATGAACAGATTATATGATCAGACATTTACACGTTTGGGGGCTTACCGGTTGAGGAAAATAGCAAGAGCGAAGTAGAATAGAGACTGTAGTAATTTCTACCATGTTTTACAGTCAATCGCACAATGGCATTGTAGAATTTCAAAACGCCATACTCCACAAAACAGATCTCTTTGCAGCAAAATGGGCCATTGATTCGAGTATAGTCCATTCACGAGTTTTGACATACTGAATCAGGTCCAGGTTCAGGTTTGTGAGCATTAGCGTAAATTGTTTTTTGGGGGGTATTCGCGATTTTCAACCGGGAAGGTTCTGATGCAGGGAAAGAAATGTATGCCAGAAACGTACACCAGGAAGCTTGTAAACTTATAAAGACTTATACACACTCATACGGACTCTTACGGACTATGTTTGTCTGGTTAAGTGGTTGTGTGGTTTGATCTACCCACGTTCTCCTGAAAAACAGGGCTTTTGTCCTGAGAGTGTATAACTAGCTAAATAAATGAATAAATGAAATGAAATGAATGGCTTAAACATATGCGCACATGTAACTTAACACACCTTATTTTCGAAGTCGTTCGAACACCTTTATGTTCGAAGTCGTTCGAACACCTTTATGTTCGAACTCGTTCGAACACCTTTATGTTCGATGCTCATCTGCGTTCCCCTCGTGTATACCATGCTGGGTGTTATCAACACTTACTCGACCAGGTGGAAACCAGGACGGCGCCCTCGCCGCACTCTCTCTGCGACCTAAATTTTGACACACCGCTCAACGAATTGTATAGAAAAGAAACGAATCACTTTGTACTGTGTGTGTTTTTATACTTGAATGTAAGTTCATCTGTGACGGTAGTTAACATAATGATACAATTTTTAAGACTTTATATCCGACCACGTGTACGGATATAAAGTCTTAAAAATTGTATCACTGTGTGTGTTTTGTTGTCATCTCAGTCACACTTATACATTTTGTAGGATATACCCAGTGTGAACGTTAACGCGAAGGTTACACATGTCCTGTTTAGATCGCAGTGAGAGCGCAGCGCGATCACGCCGCGACCTCGCTGCGATGAAGATTACTTTTGTGTAACCTAACTTTGGTTTCATAATTGGACTAGCTAATCTCTATGCAGGCAGATCTACCGGGGGCATAAGCCCCAGTGGCTCAGAACACTCCTTGGCCAGCTTAAGGCCCCCTCTCACTTGACGTGCGGCACGCTTGCGGCATTGCTGCGTTCGGAAGATGCTCAACGAATTTCAGAGATAAAGAACGAATTTTCTTACTTGTTGTGTTTTGTGGTCTTCTATGTCACACTTTTACGTATTGCGCAATATCTGAATTATAACAAATCGGAGAAAATAACAAAACAGTACCGCAGTGAACGAACGCAGCAATGCCGCAAGCGTGCCGCACGTCAAGTGAGAGGGGGCCTTTAGCTCTTTATACGGTAGATCTGCCTGGAGATTATGGAATAGCACGCAACATGTAAAATTCTGACTGAAAAGACCCCAAAACAGACAGACAGAGAATCTTCTCTTTTTTCTAAAGTAATTCGTTGAGGGCTTTGTCAAACCACATGGACACAGCGTCACGTGGTACAAACGGACTCGATATCCCCTAACTCGTAATTCATGCATATTGAAAAGGCATCTATGTCAAGCACTCATTTCAACTTCATATTGAGAAATGCCTTTTGTCGGATCAAAACAAATCCTTCGCAGCCAGTTCAACAAAACTTTAGAATTGCTGCCCACCGTTTAGAAATTTTAAAAAAGATATAGACACAATAATATCCCAACAAGCCAGAGACTGTATCCCACGTACAGAGCTGGGAGGATGGATAACATTTCTCCATAGAATCCCCAATTTACATTGATAAAAAAACTAACTTAATGCAGACGATAAAGTGTAAATCCTTACCCAAGACAAACAATCTTTTCTTTTGATGTTGCATCACCTAGCATGTACATCTACAGTTACAATATTAGATTAATGTTACTAATAGTATACAGCTAGTTGTCTTTTACAGTATACCTAAGTTTGCCTTGCGTTGTACCCGTTGCAATTGTTGTACAAGTGAAGAAACTTTGATTTCACTGTCACTACTAGTACGAATAGCTGATTGGTTCACGCCTTTGTTTTTGTAGGAGGTTACTAGATTTGTCTCCACTGTCACTTTGACTTGACTGTCACTACTGGTAAAAGTAGCTGATTGGTTTGCGCCTTTGTAGGCAAGTCTTCTTTTCTTCTTCTTGTTTCTTTTTATCCTGACGGACGTCCAGTTCCGGTGGGCTCTGCAGTGTACAACTAGTCCGGCTCTACTCCTACACGATTGGTCACAATTTGAACATACGAAGGAAGTTGTTGTGCATGGATTTTGCCTATTTTGCCATCTGGCAAGCCCCTTTATTTCCAGGTCGTTTTCAAGTTCTTTGACACTTTGATGGAGTTTGTGCCGCCATGTAGCACGGTCTTGGGCTAGGTGCTCGCAATCAGCTCCAATGTAGAAGAGTTTCAGGTCGCGCCTGCAGACGTCCACAAAACGGCCGTACTTTAATATTTGTTTATATGGATGACATCGCTAGTTAGGCCCCCTTTCCACAAGACGGCGATCGCGCTGCGCTCTCACTGCGACCTAAATAGGATATGTATAATCTTCGCTTTCACACTGGGTATATCATACAAAACATAAAGGTGTGACTGAGAACACAACAAAACACACAAGGTGTAAAATGATTCGTTTCTTTACTTTTCTATAAAAATTCGTTAAGCGGCCTGTCAAAATTTAAGTGCCAGAGAGAGAGCGGCGAGAGCACAGTCCTAGTGTAAGGGGGGGGGGGGTGTTATAAAGATTCGTACTACCATCATCGTTTTAATTCTTTCTGAACTATACTTCTCTCCACCCAAACTGCCGCAGAGAGATGTACTTATCAACTCTCACCCTACATGTTACAGCATCTCGCCTCCGCCGATCGACCTTCCCTGAATGATCATTTTCATCCTATTGACCCTGATAGGTTTGAATGAGCTGTCTGACCAGTGGTTGAGCTTCCTCCTCAGCCTTGAGCGAACCGGACAGGCTGAAGTACGGACAGTTTGTCGGGCGGCCGCTCATGAATATAAACGCCTGGACTCCTTGAATGGGCCGTACTGATTTGATTATATGGATGACATCGCTTGTTGCCTCAAAAGTGATTTATTTGGCAGCAGCAGTAGCAGCAGCAGTAGTAGCAGCAGCAGCAGCAGCAGTAGTAGTAGTTACTGTAGTAGTAGTAGTAGTAGTAGTAGTAGTAGTAGTAGTAGTAGTAGTAGTAGTAGTAGTAGTAGTAGTAGTAGTAGTAGTAGTAGTAGTAGTAGAGTCATACGGTGTATTACAGTAGTCTCCAATCAGATCCTACGGTGCCATAAGATAGCTTCAAGGCTGGCCAAGGAGTATAGCCGGCTAAAGGGAGTCAAACGGGCACCGGTAGAGTAAGGCCCCCTTTCCATTAGACGGCGTTCGCGATGCGCTCTCACTGCGACCGAAATAGGATATGTATATTCTTCGCTTTCACACTGGGTATATCATACAAAACATAAAGGTGTGGCTGAGAACATAACAAAACAAGTTTATTTCACAGAAGGAGCGCGGCGGAACGCCATCCTAGTGGGGTATTAAAGTGATTTATTTAGTAGTAGCAGTAGGAGAGTCATACGGTGTATTGCAGCACCGTTGCCAATGCCAATAATAATTGCCGTCATTGCACAGAACATGGCTTACTAAACAATATACATGAACGGTCGATAAAGGTCAGGTAATAATATACGCCAAAAGCAGGTACTCACAAGCAACTTGATTTTATTTTGGAGACGGTCAGAAGTTTCAGGCAGAATGCACTTCCTTTCGTCCGTGACACTGAAAAGACCCCAGCAGTTTCCAAAACCATATCCAGTTTCTTGAGTAACGTTTTATGGCGTAATACATGTATACATGAAACTGTACTTTCTTTTCTTACTTTTTTTTTGTTTGGGGAGATTTTCTACGGCATACATGTGCACATCTAAAGGTGGGGTCACACCTGCGTATATATTTAAGTCCGTATGAGGCGCGCATGGGAGTATTTACCTCCACCAGGCCCCACAGGTCGTTGGAAAATTATAGAAATTGGATAAACGTTAACAGGTCATGTCAGCAAAGTTAGCTGGGTCGCTAACCATACTTCTCGGTCAACTAACTCATCTGGCATGTTATGTATCTATATTTGTCCAATATGTACTATTTTCCCCGCGACCTGTGGAGCCTGGTAGAGACTAAGAGCTTCGTTCGCACCTCAAACGGACTTGAATATATATGCATGTGTGACCCCACCTTTACGTCTTCTTTACACGATTTACAGTATGCTGATATGGACACATACGAGTGAATACGGATGCGCGCGGATGCCATCCACATGATTAAATCAGCGTGGCCTAATGTATTACGTGTGCACGTAGGCTGGGGGCGGTGCCTGGAGTCATCGCGAGTCTGACGAAACTCCACACTGGGCTTAGAAGATCAGGGGAGTCACACTAGAGTGAGCTGCCCGCTTAAACGTAGAGGTTGTTCAAAAATTCGTGTTTTCTTTTCCCTAGACCTATCGTAGGGTGGAATTCGTTTACACCAAGTACAGTAGAGCCAGTGGTATCCTCACTGGATACCTTTTTTAAAAACGCTTGCAGCTAGATTTGCAAAGGCTAGATTTAAGAAGTCGTTCAGTGTAGTATAACCACCTGCTGCATCGCCGTGTGCCCGCGAGGCTGGCGTGTTACGCCGAGGGGCGATCATACCGGCTCTACAGATACGGAGACTGCCGTAACATCACCACCCTGCTTGACCATGGAGGGCCTGAATGAGTCTATAGGGAACGGGACATTCCCGATAACCGCCGTTTCGCCGCCGCTGGGACCAGAGACTATCGTGGTACCCGTCATCTTCGGAATCATCCTCTTCACCGGGGTACTCGGCAACTGTGTCTCCATCTATATCGGTAGGTGAATCAATGTTCCTCTACATGTTTCTGTTGTTGCTGAGTCGGCATGATTATCACCCTCCCCTAGTCCCATCCTCATCTGGAGGGTAGGGGACCATGGTTGTATCCAGCACTAAAATCCTCCAGCAAATCAGAGCTAGGAAATAGGCACGCCTAGAACACCATTTGAACAGATGTTCGTTGCAGATCGAATGGAGCAATGACCTGTCCAAGTTAGATAATTACTGGGTGCGTTCTACTCTGGAATCAAAGTCATGGTATAACGTCGCTCGAGTTGGGGATACCTGTACATTATGACCTAGAAATCTGTAAGTCTTGTACCTTCAGAAACTACAAGATTTGCTCCTTCTTACGCACTAGATCCCTTTGTTGGTTTGATATCTATGATAGCTCCAAAACAAAAAGAGAACTCTCGGCATAGCGTCAGATGGCTGTAGTTTACTGCGACAGTGTTAAGCTTAGTCGATATATCTATAACGTGCTACAGTGAACAAAGGTAACCAAAACAAGATTAAGCAATCATCCACAATTGCTGGGAAGTAGCTTGCAGTATTTCTCAAATACCAACAATGGGCTATTAGTAACGCTCTACATACTCATAGTATTCAGTTCAGTGACTAATTAAAGGCTCAAAGCTGCTAAGTGTTGTACTTCTTGATACGAATGTGATGAGAGCGAGTCTTATAAGCTTCTAGAGCTACCACTTGTAGGTTGGTTGATGTCTCTGCTCACACTATTCAGAAGCCCGTACCGGGTACTATGTGCAGCTTGAATGAATGTTCTGCCAGTTGAGTGTGTTCTTGAGACAGGTTTGTCATAAGCGTGCCTATTGTCTGGTGCAAGCTGTACGCCTTCGTGTAAACGACCGATTTTGTCGGTAGTAATACAAGACTTTGTAAACACGTAAAAGACAAAGTAATTCAAAGGGGAGATTGAAAACGGTCTGTTGACCGTTTCGAAAACCATATCCAGTTGCTTGAGTAACTACTTTTTGGCGTACAATACAAACATGATTGAACTGTCGATGATTGTCTCTTACAGTCTTGCTGGAAGGGAACATAAGACAAACCAAGCCTGGGAAACAAGGGTCTGGACGTTTACTCCAGAGGTTTAGCAGTATTTCTTGGCTACATTTTCTTTTTTCGCCCGCGCGCATTAGTTTTGGGGTCTCCAGAGCATGCCATCCGTAAATTGAACTCGATGTGGCCTAAGGGTGTCCAAAGAGAATGGATTCCGCTAGAAGTACAGCCGCACCCGGCACATCTGATTCTCTGGTCCGTCTCTAGTGGCTGAGATTGATCTCCTCTCTGCACTTTCTGCGGAGGTTGGCTGGTCCGCAGACGGCTGAATAGTTCAAATCGGGCACGGAATTATCTTCCACGTGACAGTCATGCATCAGTTAGGCCTCCATTTCTCCAGACGGCGATCTCACTGTGACCTAGCTGAGACCTGCATGTAGATTGGATCTGAGTAACCCTTGACTTGGCAATATCTTGCAAAAGGTAAAGGTATGACCAAAAAGACAGCAAAACCCACGAAGTGTAACAAGGCTTCGCCAGATAGCAACACCAGTGTCACGGACGAAAGATAACGGATGTTTCCTGAAACGTCTAACCTTTTCCAAAGTCATGTCCAGTTGCTTGATTAATTGCCATTCGGCGTATCTTATTACCTGGACGTCTAAATTTCATCGATGTAAAAAGCTTCGTTTCGAAATTCGTTAAAGGATCTGTATGATTTTAGGTCGCAGCGCGGTTGCAAAGATGTGTTATAGAATTGAGGTGTTAGCGAGGTGCCCTAGGTAGTACGGGCTTTACGGCTTTCGTGCTCTCACTTGGCAGACACCGTTTTCACACTTCCAGTATAGCGGGTGCCAGTTACAGTCTTGGTCGATACAACATAGAAACCAAAGGTCCTGAGCAGAAAATAAAACTTCCTGGAGAGGGAGAGAGAGAGAGAGAGAGACAGAGAGACAGAGAGAGAGACAGAGAGAGAGAGACAGACAGAGACAGAGAGACAGCGACAGAGACAGAGAGAGAGAGACAGAGACAGAGAGAGAGAGACAGAGACAGAGAGACAGACAAACCTGAAAATATTCGGTGGACCGGATGTTGGACCTATCGGAAAATGAACAGAATATATGATATAATGCATTCACACGTTTTGGGGCTTACCAGTCGAAGAAAATAACAAGAACGAAGTAGAGTAGAGTCTATAGTCATTTATACCTATTTCATAGTCAATCGTGCAGAGGCAGTTAGCCTTAAAGAATTTCAAAACGCCAGTGGGAGTCGCATACTCCGCAAAACAGATTTCTTGGACATGGACCATTGTTTTGAGTATCGCCCATTCACAAGGTTACACATACTGAATCAGGTCCAGGTTTGGGCTCAGGTGAGTAGGGTGCTTGTTATTAGGGTGTTTGGCCCCGAACCCAGAGGCCCATCGTTTGAATCCCCTGACAGGTGCCGGCTGTAACCCAGCTGATCCCTCAGCACATTGTAAAGCGATGTTTGTCGGAAGTTACAGGCCCCAGTTATTGCGCCATGGCACGTCAATCCTGCTCAACATGTTGCTCAGCATGCTATTCCCCCAGGACGTTCAACACGTGCGAAGGGGAGGCTTTCACGTGGATTCAATGTTGAAAACATTTTACGTCACCCTGCTGAGCCGTCACTTATTGTATGATGTGATGTTCATAAGACGGCACATTCCCTAATTAATGCGCCACGGCACATCGGATTATGCTAAATTGCCCAAGGCCCATCGATATGAACACGAGCCCTGAGTAGTTACGGCTTTCGTGTTCTCACCTGGCAGGCACCGTTTTCAAACCTCCCGTATAGTGGGCGCCAGTTAAAATCTAGGTTAATGATAATAGCCTTTATTGAACATTATCATACAGCCAGGCGCCACGGACCAATCAGAATCCATGTTGGTTATGACGCCGTAACACATAGATTTCGGCCAGCCCGGTTTGTATCGCTCCTTCTGATTGGTCAGAATTTCAATCGACACCAATGTTGTCGATTTGCATCGACACCACCAGGAGTTATCACACCTTATACACCTCGGGGCGGGTCATTAACCCTTAATTCATGCACTATCGGGTTAGGTATAGGCCTATAGATACATCAGAACGTAATTCAGAACACATGATTTCAAAGACTAATCTAAAACATGGGTTCTAAAACTATTCTAATACATTTGTTCGGCTTCTTCTTACTATTATGAAAAGTGTCACGTTGCGGGTCGGATCGCCTGACGGCCGAAGGCTGGAGGGTGATCCGACCCGCGGGAGGGCTGGGATCGACGGTGATGCGGAATACACCGTGCTGTATTTAATTTATGTCATACCCACCTGAGAAAACCCCTGTTTTGATGCGAAATGCGCCAAAAGTTTAACAAATTTGGTGCCCTTAAACAAAAAGTGTTGCAACAGTAATGTTCCAACGTCCGAATCAGGTATTCGAACTTTCGATGGCGCCGCACTCGGTCCGCTCGAAACAGTTCGATTTATTCGAATGGAGCCTGTGTGATACGCCTTTCGAACCTGTGCGATACGGAAGTTATGGCCCGGTCCGGAACACCCGTATCAAACGTTTTCGCGTCACAGGTATGGCATAAATAAATATATAATTCAAAATTGAACAAATGTTAGTAGAATAAAAATGTAGATACATTTATAATCAATTACAGCTGGAGTATATACATAATATATAAGCTATGAATTGAAGACTAGGCACAGCTGGAAGCGAATCGTTCAGTAGTTGTCACATACTCTTGTATTGCATCGGAAAGTTTACTATTGATAACAAGGTCGTGGTCAGGTGAACTCTGGAGCAGTAGAGAAACGCGAAACGCCAGCTGTGGAAACCAGCGGCATGTAACGCGGTTATCAGAACCACTGCACGGCAGGCCAGTCCTACTTGTGCCCAAGTAAAACTTGTGCCGTTGTTCCCGATAGTGTCCTCCAAGGTTTGGCTGGTGCGTGACCTTGGTCTTTTTCCCTGGTCGTAGCTTCCATGTGTAGCGTGCGTAGCTGTGTAGTGTGCGTCTCTGAAGCAAGAGTTCGAATTCCATCTGTTAGAAGACATGCACTGTACTGGTAAGGGTTGCAGTCCTTAATCAAATTAACAGATGAAAAGACATAGACATCTTCTGGTCATACCAGGGTAACTTACAGAACCATCAGCATATTCAGCCATGTCGAATCCCACTCAACTGTTACTGCTTAATACCCCCAGGCTGTTCAACACGTGCGAAGAGATAGCTGAAGTAAATCTATTTGTCGACACTGCCTGTTAAAGCTGTCAAATCCCGCTCAACTGCTTCTAGCTAGAAGCCGTGGGCCGCTCGCCGTGCCATGTGCACAGGAAACGCTTCATGAGCCGTCACATCAACGTACGAAACTCCTCACGAGCTCAGCGGAAAGGATAAGCGGTTTGACTGGAAGAAAAATTTTAGATTGACAGAAATGAAAAAAATGAGAAGTGTTTGACAACATCTTGTACTGTAACTTACGTAGGAAACAGCATGTGTCACGTCTCAAATCGTGCTCAACTGTTGCTCCCTGCTGACAAAAAATCCCCAGGTAGTTAACGGGAAAAACGTTCTTGTGGATTCACGTGTCCTCATATCAACAACGTTTTCTCATTTGTACACCAACCGATACAACAGATCGTCCAAATGATTACAAACTTTAGGACGACAGAAATATACTGGCGAATGTAAAAAATTCTTATATTCAGGCACAATTTTTTACACAATAATGGACAATGCCATGCCTCCTCACCTCACCTCACCTAGTCCCATCCTCATCAGGAGGGTCGGGGACTATGGTTGTCTCCAGCACAAGTCTTCGCCATTCCTCCCTGTTTTTAACCGTCTGGGTGCATTCCGCCAGGGAGCTGCCTGTCCAGTCCCTAATGTCATCACTCCATCTCCTTCGTGGTCTCCCCCTGCTTCTGGTACCGTTGATCTTTCCCTGCAGTATGTGGGTCGTGATGTTCTGTGTCCTAGTGACATGGCCAAAGTACTGTAGCTTCCTCCTTTTCACCAGGTTTAGGAGTGTTCATGTCACATCAAATCGTGTTCAACAGTTGATACCTGGTGATGAACATTGCTGAAACGTTTGACATGTGAAAATGTGAATATTTCATGGGGATTCGCAAATCTCCGCACCAATCTAGAAACCATTTCAATTTTACACCTATTGGCTCGAAATGAAATAGTCTGTTGATTTAATCGCTCAACCGCCACAACCGAACATATATGTTCATAAACTAATACGTATGATAACATTGAACGATTTTAAATGTCCTTGTTAGCTATGTGTCTGCCATGAAGGACAGATCATTCTGGAAAACTTGTGCTTTGGACTGTGCCTCACCGGTGTAACCGGATGAATCATGATGATGATGATGATGATGATGATGTTAGCCAATTTTAGAGCCCTGCTAATCTGTACATTTTTAAGGACCAAATAAACTATTTGGCTTCACTCCTCTGACAGTTTTTGATACAATATGATGCTACTGTAGGATCTGCTTGGAGTTTAGTGCATTTAGCATGATTTTGCAAATAAACTCTCTGTATTCAAAACACACATCTCTCTTACTGGTGCAGAAAACGATATTTTCCATATACTGCTCTCATTTTCAACTCATATATCCGGCCAGTTTCTTTATAATGTATTCGAAATGCGAGACCAGATTACTCATACATAACAGTATTGTTATCGATAATGTTTTGTTGTTGTTTTGTATGTAGCCTCTTAGTACTATTGTCTGTATAGTTATTAGTTTTTATTGGTTCTGTATCTGTATCTATATAGCCGGTATAACCGCCCTTTGGCGCAACACACCAGCTTCGCAGGCACGCGGCATGGCCGAGCAGCTGGTTGTATTACACCGGAGGACCAGTCACACCTAACATTTGCACATCTATCTGCAAGCGTTCTTTAAAACTATCCAGAGATGATGCCTACTGTGCTTGGTGATAGCAAATTCCACTCTACGATAGTTCTGGGAAAATATGAAATATGGTTGCCATACATTGTACCCCGTGCGATTGTTGAGCAATAAGATTCATTCATTCCTATTCCTGCTGCAGTGGTGAAGTTCGGGCGCATGCGGACCGTGACGAACCACTACGTGCTGAACCTGTCCGTGACGGACCTGGCGTTCCTGCTGTGCTGCGTGCCCTTCACCGCAGCCGTCTTCAGCACCGCCACCTGGCGATTCGGCACGATCATGTGCAAGGTCGTCTTCTACTTCATGCAGGTAACATCGACTATCATAATTCCACCAGGTGTCATAATACCGCCACCTCAAGAAACGTTAGTATAGAGGTCTTCCCAAGATTGTCTTGAACTCCAAATGTTACATATCCTAAATGTAATACAATTCAGATATTTAGGTGTTGAAGACAATCTTGAGAAGGCCTCTATAACAACGTTTTTTGAGGTGGCGGTATAATGACATCTGGTGGAATTATGCGAATGTATGTTACGTGCGACGAGTTTGGTTTGTCGATAGGGTGGTTCACACGGCGTAAGTACGGTTTGCGACCAGCTAACTCTGCTGACATGTAGTTTGGCTGTTCGGAACCATCATGTGCTAGGTCGTCTTCTACTTTATGCAGGTACGTGCGACGCTTTGGGTTTGCATAAATACACACAGCTTAAGGTGTCCTCTCACTGCACGTGCGTCAAGCTTGCGTCACTGCGGGGTTCGTTCACTGCGTCATTGTTATTTTCTCCAATTTTTTTTATAATTTAGATATTGCATAGAAGCTGGAACATTCACAAAAAGTGAGAAAATTCGTTCTTTATCTCTGAAATTCGTTGAGTATCTTTCGAACCACGCAGTGACGCAAGCTTGACGCAAGTGCAGTGAGAGTGTACCTTTACTACTCAAACCTGCCAAAGGGCGCACCCGGGGGAGTTACCACCTCAAATACCAGACCATGTACGCACATACAAACACTTAAAAATTTCCGTTTTTCCCTAGAACCATTCCAAGGTGGGATTCCCTGCCTGACACGGTGGTAAGTGTTCCCACTTTTGAGTCCTTCCGTGCCAGGCAGGAGGCCTGGCTGCCCTAATGATGTAAGTTACAGTTCTAGAGAACTGGATTCCTTGCTGAGTTTATGTTAAGCCGGGTTCACACGCGTGCGTATACATTCAAGTCCGTATGAGGTCCTTATGGAATTCTTAGCCTCTATCAATCTCCACAGGTCTCTGAAGAGATAGGAGAAATTGGAGAAATGTAGACACATAACATACCAGATCTAGTTAGCTGTCTGAAGAGTATGGTTTGCGACCAGCTAACTCTGCTGACATGTTGTTTGGCTGTATTTGTCCAATTTTTATCATTTTCAAGTGTCCCGTGGAGCCTGGTAGAGAAGCTAATGACTTCCACACGGAAGTCATACGGATTTGAATATATTCGTACGTGTGACCCCACCTTTAGAGCAAGAAGTCCATCCAGAAGACGCATTCTCCTATAGGTGATACAATGAAGAGAGCAAGAAAGAGAATAAGGCTTGCAATTGGATTGGTAGATTCAAGCTTTCGGATTCATATTGTGCACAATAGCTTCAAGCTGTGCATATGAAGGGAGTTAGGAAAGGAACGTGGTACCATGGTATTCGCATTCAGGTATTTGCTTTCTTCATGTCATTCAACCATTATGAAAGAAACGTTGTACTATGGTATTCAGAAGTTTGCTTCCGTCAGGTTATCCTATCATTATGAAAGGAACGTTGTATTATGGTATTCAGAAATTTGCCCTCGTCATGTTATTACATTGCGGTGACGTTTATCTTTGTATGGGGAGACCTTTACCACAATTGCTTTATCATAACATAGTTGTATCAAATTTAATTTCGTTTGCCTCGGCAAAGCTGGCCCACGTATGAAACTTTTGAGCAGGAAATTGTTTTGTTTTGTGTCGCCCATGAGGTGAATAGGTAAAGCCATGATCGAAACTCAATTGGTCGTAATTATTTTGTAGCTATACGATGAAGGATTATCAATCGTTTTATCATAATATATCAAATGTCGTTTGTCTCGGTAAAGCTAGCTGGCCCACGTATGAAACCTTTGATCAGTAAAATTGTTTTTGTTTTTTGTCGTTTTCTCCATCACCCTACGAGAGCAATAGGAAAAGCCGAGATCCAAACTCGATTAGTTTTGTAACATTATGATGAAGGAATATCAATCAACCTCGTTTGTTGGATGTTGTAAGATCATGCTGGGATTTTTATCAGCGTATGATCTTCACAACAGGATACATGTTTCATGTTATACCATATCCTGAACTTTGAAGCTTAGGCCACACCAATTTAATTTGTTGCTTCTCGGATTTTTTTGGAAAAATATTGGGGCGGTTGGTCGAAAAAAAGAAGAAAAACATTTTTGCAAAAAACCTGGGGTGAACATACGAGGCTTATTTAACACAAAAAAACAAGGTTAGTAGTCAAGTTTTCGGCTTTTCATGTCATGATTTATCCATTGAATCTCTTCCTTTGATTTGATACCACTGTTCTGAATAAGGGGAATTGTTTTTATACTGAAATTATGTGTGTTGAAGAAATGCAAGAAGCTTATTGGTGGTTTTCTATCACGTGACTGCAAAGAAGCTGTCTGATTGGTTTATCAGCAGTATATGCCCCTGGAATGGGTTTGTTACAGGTCTGCAATAGCAAAACCAATATTATTTTTCGGGAAAAATGGGTCGGGAACTCCGAGAAGCAACAAAGCCGTGATCCACAACTCGATTTGTTCTGAGTGTTTGTAGCTTTACGATGGAGGAGTATCAATCAACCTTGTTTATCTCATGCTGAAAAATTATGCTGTGTTTTTTTTATAAGCGTATGATCTTAACAACAAGGTACATGTTTCATTTTCTACCCAATGCATTAGTACATCCTGTGCTTTCAAGTTTGTTTATCTCGAAAGCAATTTCCGACGGACCGTGCTTTGAACCCTTATAAGAAATTGGCCGCGTTATTTTTCTCGTCAAGCCCTTTAAATGGATGAAAGGTGGCCCCACTTTTGAAAGATGCTTTCATCCTGTGGCCTACTTAGCAATAGCACATGCTGCCGATCTGCAACATCGTCGAAGAGACGCAATGGACCGATCCTGTCGAACGTCATATCGAACAAATAGAACCCTCTGTTCTATTTCGAACACGTCCCTCAAAAACTATCCCCGTGGGACAGAAATGGCTATTTTTGACGGAGGTGTTCGAAATAGAACCATGATCGAAGAGGGGGCGGGGTTTGGGATCGGTCCATAGGATAATCTCCTAGCAGATCTGCGGTGGCATAAGATAGTCAAAAGCTGGGGAATGAGTTTAGCTGGCCTGTGAGGCTTTGACCTTCTTTGCCGGTTAAACTCCTTCCCCAGCTTATTATACTATCTTATGCCATCGGAAGATCCGCTTGGAAATTAGAAATAGAAGTAAACAACCCTGGGACGGTGGCTTGTCATGTAGCTTAATCTCATATGAATAAGACTGTGATGTTGGCTCTCCCAATTCATTTTATCCATTCTTCAAGAGCTGTATATATCTGCTCTGTGATATGAAACGTTGCCCCATACCATCAATCACTGCATGTGTTCCATGTGTTTCGTATTGTGGCAATGGAAATGAAATCAAAGCCAAAGAACATATAATCGTCAGATTCCGTGCTTTATGAGTTCTGTACTATGTATTGAATAGCCGGTAAACCGCTTCATGTCGTAACACACCAGGTTTGATTTGATTTGATTTGATTTGATTTGATTTAATAGAATTGCAACAGTGCAATACTCGTGGATCACAGGCAGCAGTAGGCTGGTTTTGTGATCCTGGTTTGTATTGAAGAGTACAAGCTGCATATCCGGACAGATCTATTTGATTCACCCACACCAGAATGGTCCCCTACTCTTTTTGCTAAGTATGATGGGTCCTTCAACGTACTAGATGTGTTTCTCTCTGAAACACGTGAACTTAATAACCGAAGGACGTCAGGAAGATAGGTACTCATGTTCACTTGAGTCTGCTGAGGAAATAGATGTAAAGTGCCAAGGACACAATGTCGGGACCCTTCAGGGATTTGAACTCATTACCCCTGGGTTCTGAGTCAAGAACTCTAACCACAAGCTTAAGGCTACCATGCCACTCCAATCCATGGTCCTTTACCTAACTGCACGATCAGAAATTGGGTCATAAGTCACGCGGAATCACGCGTAGTCACACGTGAGGTGTTAGTAACGTAACTAATCGGATGCTCTTCTCTGTGCGGCTCAGGAAAGGCCACCAGGGAAACTTTTATCCGCTTTTACGTCGGCCCGGCCTTTCATAATCTGCTAATGCTACGGTGGTATTTCTCAACCAGGGGGTCTGTATTGAAATGAAAGAGAGAGATGGTAGTTAGGTGGGACTTCGGTGGACAATGATCACAGACGCACAGGACCTGCAATGGTCGAGAAACGATACTTATTCCACACTGTCACATCTTCTCCTCATTGTGCCTCAACTGGACTGAACTACTCACGATCTCAAATCCCTTCTCTCCTGAGCTGGGTGCTGATATAATCAGACCAGATGTAATTGCCAGCTCATTAGTTGACTGGTGATCTTCCTTATATTTGTCCTATCTCTGAGACATTTGCTCAGCAAAATACAAGATGTTTCCAGTTTTTATGGATTTCTAAGAGAGATCAGTTCACATGTGGGGGCAAGCGAACAGAGTTCTTTTGTTCTTTTGCATTTTTCTCGAATTGATGTTCTTAAAGAAAAAATTTGTTGGGCTGTAACAATGTATCGAATTTTATGCATTTTATTAGTAGTTTGGCAAGAAAACAGTTATGGGTACGACCCGCGGTCGTGCTGTTACCTCGGGTGATACGCCGTGTTGTGTTCTATATATACTGTTTGTTATACATTGTGTAGTTACCTAGCCTGGGTACCATCCGGATAGTAGTTCGCCCCTATGTTCGCTTCTGCTCTGGCATTCACTTCTGTTCGCTTCTGCTATCCAGAGAAGTGAATGCCAGAGCTAGAAGCGACTGTATATAGTATATAATGAACGCCGGAGCGAACTGCTTTCCGGATGGTACCCAGCCTAGTTACCAGGGCTAACCCTTCATAATAACATCCGGCTAGTTGGGTAACCATGGCTGTATGTCTTTTTATAAAGCCGAATAAATAAATCAAATCAAAATACACGTATGTGCATTTCCTTTCGTTTGCTGCAGGCCACCGTGCAGGCCACGTGCCTGACCCTGACCGCCCTGAGCGTGGACCGCTACCTGGCCATCGTGTACCCGCTGGAGTCCCGCAAACTCCGCACCACCAGGGTCGCCATCTGGGCTAACACCTGCATCTGGACAGGTGAGCTGGGATACAACTGATGACTCATCGAAAGATAAGCTAGGACGGGCTTCGTTGCACTGGGCTGCCACCCTTCCATTGTACATAGTGTAAATATGTGTGTTATACCAAATTGTCTGTTGACCTAGATCGGATTTATGGATTATGATTTTGATTTGTCTGCCGTCTTTCATGTTTCATTTGTAATTATATGTTCCGATGTACATGTCTATTTATTTTCTCTGTAATGTGCTTTTATTTCCTTGTATATAAATACTGGGCCCTATTGAAAATCAGTTTGTCTAAACTGAATAGGCCACCCAGGCGTTTAAAAATAAACAAACAAACAAATAGTATCACTGAATTACACTTGTCCAGTCTTTGTACATGTCCACGCCCTTTCCCATTACTACCCTTTATACATGCAATGACATTGCCATTGCGCAGCTGCTAGTAATCCACCCTATACGTAGGATAAGCATTACTGAAGATGATGATGATGATCTTACAATAACCGGAACAAAGAAGCTAGCTACTTCAAAGATACAGTGATGGGATTTAAGCTATAAGCCATTCTGAGATTTTCTGTCCTGGAATGAAGCTTACTTGATCGGACAGGCAGATTCATTTCAAGTATGTCTTTACCTGTTGTTATTTACACATGAGGTAAAGGAACCAATCTTCAGCTATAATGATATGTAGAGGGAGGTTATGATATATCCATGTAACAAGATTCACAATATCAGGTGTTTGTGAAACATCATCATCATCAGGTCGTGCTGGTTGCACGGCGGATGATCATGACTATTTCCCTTCATCCATCCCTATCCTCCCTCCATCCATCCATATCCTCCCTCCATCCATCCCTATCCTCCCTCCATCCATCCATATCCTCCCTCCATCCATCCCTATCCTCCCTCCATCCATCCATATCCACCCTCCATCCATCCATATCCTCACTCCATCCATCCCTATCCTCCCTCCATCCATCCCTATCCTCCCTCCATCCATCCATATCCTCCCTCCATCCATCCCTATCCTCCCTCCATCCATCCATATCCTCCCTCCATCCATCCCTATCCTCCCTCCATCCATCCATATCCACCCTCCATCCATCCATATCCTCACTCCATCCATCCCTATCCTCCCTCCATCCATCCATATCCTCCCTCCATCCATCCATATCCTCACTCCATCCATCCCTATCCTCCCTCCATCCATCCCTATCCTCCCTCCATCAATCCATATCCTCCCTCCATCCATCCCTATCCTCCCTCCATCCATCCATATCCTCCCTCCATCCATCCCTATCCTCCCTCCATCCATCCATATCCACCCTCCATCCATCCATATCCTCACTCCATCCATCCCTATCCTCCCTCCATCCATCCCTATCCTCCCTCCATCCATCCATATCCTCCCTCCATCCATCCCTATCCTCCCTCCATCCATCCATATCCTCCCTCCATCCATCCATATCCTCCCTCCATCCATCCCTATCCTCCCTCCATCCATCCATATCCTCCCTCCATCCATCCCTATCCTCCCTCCATCCATCCATATCCACCCTCCATCCATCCATATCCTCACTCCATCCATCCCTATCCTCCCTCCATCCATCCCTATCCTCCCTCCATCCATCCATATCCTCCCTCCATCCATCCCTATCCTCCCTCCATCCATCCATATCCTCCCTCCATCCATCCCTATCCTCCCTCCATCCATCCATATCTACCCTCCATCCATCCATATCCTCACTCCATCCATCCCTATCCTCCCTCCATCCATCCATATCCTCCCTCCATCCATCCCTATCCTCCCTCCATCCATCCATATCCACCCTCCATCCATCCCTATCCTCCCTCCATCCATCCATATCCTCCCTCCATCCATCCATATCCACCCTCCATCCATCCATATCCTCCCTCCATCCATCCATATCCTCACTCCATCCATCCCTATCCTCCCTCCATCCATCCCTATCCTCCCTCCATCAATCCATATCCTCCCTCCATCCATCCCTATCCTCCCTCCATCCATCCATATCCACCCTCCATCCATCCATATCCTCCCTCCATCCATCCATATCCTCACTCCATCCATCCCTATCCTCCCTCCATCCATCCCTATCCTCCCTCCATCAATCCATATCCTCCCTCCATCCATCCCTATCCTCCCTCCATCCATCCATATCCTCCCTCCATCCATCCCTATCCTCCCTCCATCCATCCATATCCACCCTCCATCCATCCATATCCTCCCTCCATCCATCCATATCCTCCCTCCATCCATCCCTATCCACCCTCCATCCATCCATATCCTCACTCCATCCATCCCTATCCTCCCTCCATCCATCCCTATCCTCCCTCCATCCATCCATATCCACCCTCCATCCATCCATATCCTCCCTCCATCCATCCATATCCTCCCTCCATCCATCCATATCCTCCATCCATCCATCCATATCCTCCCTCCATCCATCCATATCCACCCTCCATCCATCCATATCCTCCCTCCATCCATCCATATCCTCCCTCCATCCATCCATATCCTCCCTCCATCCATCCCTATCCTCACTCCATCCATCCATATCCTCCCTCCATCCATCCCTATCCTCCCTCCATCCATCCCTATCCTCCCTCCATCCATCCATATCCACCCTCCATCCATCCATATCCTCACTCCATCCATCCCTATCCTCCCTCCATCCATCCCTATCCTCCCTCCATCCATCCATATCCACCCTCCATCCATCCATATCCTCCCTCCATCCATCCATATCCTCCCTCCATCCATCCATATCCTCCATCCATCCATCCATATCCTCCCTCCATCCATCCATATCCACCCTCCATCCATCCCTATCCTCCCTCCATCCATCCCTATCCTCCCTCCATCCATCCCTATCCTCCCTCCATCCATCCATATCCTCCATCCATCCATCCATATCCTCCCTCCATCCATCCATATCCACCCTCCATCCATCCCTATCCTCCCTCCATCCATCCCTATCCTCCCTCCATCCATCCCTATCCTCCCTCCATCCATCCATATCCACCCTCCATCCATCCATATCCTCCCTCCATCCATCCATATCCTCCCTCCATCCATCCATATCCTCCATCCATCCATCCATATCCTCCCTCCATCCATCCATATCCTCCCTCCATCCATCCATATCCACCCTCCATCCATCCCTATCCTCCCTCCATCCATCCCTATCCTCCCTCCATCCATCCATATCCACCCTCCATCCATCCATATCCTCCCTCCATCCATCCATATCCTCCCTCCATCCATCCATATCCTCCATCCATCCATCCATATCCTCCCTCCATCCATCCATATCCTCCCTCCATCCATCCATATCCACCCTCCATCCATCCATATCCTCCCTCCATCCATCCATATCCTCCATCCATCCATCCATATCCTCCCTCCATCCATCCATATCCTCCCTCCATCCATCCATATCCACCCTCCATCCATCCATATCCTCCCTCCATCCATCCATATCCTCCCTCCATCCATCCATATCCTCCCTCCATCCATCCATATCCTCCCTCCATCCATCCATATCCACCCTCCATCCATCCATATCCACCCTCCATCCATCCATATCCACCCTCCATCCATCCCTATCCTCCCTCCATCCATCCATATCCTCCCTCCATCCATCCATATCCACCCTCCATCCATCCCTATCCTCCCTCCATCCATCCATATCCACCCTCCATCCATCCATATCCACCCTCCATCCATCCCTATCCTCACTCTCCATCCATCCCTATCCTCCCTCCATCCATCCCTATCCTTCCTCCATCCATCCCTGTCCTCCATAGCTTTGGTCATATCTTCCACCGCACTAACACACAATAAACATCACTAATGATCTCTCCTATACTCCGCCATGTGTGTCCAGCAAACTTTAGCCTTCTTTATTAAACATATGGGACCCAAACATTTCAAATGTTAGCTTCTTCATTTCCTGACGCTTGTGGGAAGCCCCACGGTGACGTCATAGGACGACGCTTTGATCGTTTGCAGCCTCGGAAGTTTCGCCGACCAAAACTAATCAAAACAAGTTGTCGTAGTTAACGTATTTATGGTTTCCGCCACATCAGTTGCAACAATATGATATATTTAATGCCGACGATATGGACAGTCCCAGACAGACAAATAACAACAAACAGGGATGGAAACGAAGCCCTAATGATGGTTTACCGGGACAGAGTATGCAGAACTTGTTTATTATGACATTGGCACTGACCAATGTAATGTGCTAGGAAGTCAGACTCTAACATCTGTTTGGGGATTCCCCTTCGTTTGCCGCCACAACTGTTCTACATTAGAGAAGGTTTACAGAGCAATGAAACTACATAGAGTCACACATTTTGGCAACAGAGAGCAATATCCACCACACTCCTCCTACACTAAACCGCAGATCACCGTGAAAAGCCTCACAAAACGCTTACTCTGAACTGAATCACTGAAGAATTGGGTCATGCACCATTAGATATGGCGTTTCAACTCTATTGCACTCTTAGAAGCACGAATGTCCTACATTTTAGCATAAAAACAACGCCGTTATGCGTTACCGAGTGTAGAAACCATATCTAACTATCGTGTGCAAGCATGGATCTTCCGGTATTTATAAACTATTCCATTTTAATGGTCACGGATGCTCATATCTGAGATTAAATAGCCATTATATAACCGTGTGCAGCATGCCTGTGCCTGACATATGGAGGTAGCCTTAATGTAGGGCAGCAAAGGACAGTGATGAATAAGTCTACACACGCTGTACACGTACACACTGTTGCAAACATATTCAGACATGGTTTCTAAAGTCAAAAAGATGCACGATTCCCGTGCGTCAGGTAGAAAGCTCCTTGTGATCTAAGAAGTTTGTCTCACCATGGTAGTTCCATGACTAACGTTATTGCACACCCCGGGTGCCTTTTCCTATAGGCCTATATGTAACGGGGGCCGCCCTAAGATGTTACGCTTTTTTACACGCTCAAACTCACGGCGCTCCATCACTAGTTGCCAAAGAGTAGTCAAGTTTTGATTAATGAATTTTTAAGACATTCATCTAGAGTCCACGCTTGAATAAGGAATGCATTCATACGGTTCATGAACTCTTCACCCTCCACGTTACAACTGGCAAACACCTACGAGGGGTGATCAATAAGTTCTCGGCCTCATGTAGAAAACTCCTTGTGATCTAAGGAGTTTTGTCTCATCGTGATAGTTCCGGATCCATGACTAACCTTATTGCACACCCCGAGTGCCGAGGCATATATGTATATATATACTGCTGTCAGTGAATCTATCTATACAGACTATAACTCTGCGTTGGGCTTAGGTCACATTTCCAAACGGGGGGCCCGGCCGGGATGTTTAAAGAAACGAAAAATTAAAATGTCTGCCTAGAAATACACACATATCATGCCCATGAATCTTATGTTGACATTTTGTATATTTTGATGTATTTCATATCATTCTCCCCCCCCCCCCCCCCCCCCCCCCGAAAGCTGCACAGCGGGCCCCACAATCTTTAGTGATTAGCCAAGCTTTTCTTAAGGAGTTTGCTCAGTGCAAGGGCATTGACCGCTGAAGTACGGTCACTGTAGCAGCATCTCTTCTTCATTGGGCTCTTAATCGTGCTCGAGGTGTGAGTCTTCTCAAACACGGGACTTCCTATCCGAGGGACGGCCCGAACCGAAACTAGGTACTCATTTTAACCCGAGTGAAGTGAGGTTAGACGTGTAAAGGGAACATGACCGATGGCACGTCACCGTCAATCCCCCTGGCATGGCGCTGGAGTGGTTGACTGGTTGTGTATGTGGACAGCAAACCTCGAGATACTGTGGGTGGATCTTATGCTTTTGTCAAAGTACCAAAGCAGGACTACTTACAGTTTTGACCATTTTCAAGTTTGTTTCAAATTGTTTCTAATTTGTGCCTTGGTGGAGCAAGACGTTCGATCTTTAATAGCCAACATTCTCCAAAAACAGCTTTGATATCAGACAGGTGACATTAACTCTTGAACAACTGCTTCTGTGCCTGACCATGTCTTAAGTAAGAAGTGTAACATCGTGCTACTTTAAGGTGGTATCTCACTGCACTTGGGGCACCGGTGCGGCACTGCGGGGTTCGAAAGATACGCAACGAAGTTCAGAGATAAAGACCGAATTTTGTACGTTTTGCATATTTTACTGTCTTCTAAGTCATGCTTTTAAGTATTGCGTAATATCTAGATTATGAAAAAAACTGGAGAAAATAACACATCAGTGCCACAGTGAATGAACCCCGCAGTGCCGCACCGGTGCACCAAGTGCAGTGAGATTTAAATGTTGGTTGTTTTTCTGGCATAGTTGGGAAATAGCTAGACACCAAATGTCAAAAGCGACGTGAAGTCTGGGATGGCAATCTTGTATCAATACTAACGTCTGGATTTGATGCAAATGTTCACAAAAATAGTGCCATTTTACCAGAAAATCAACATATCTACAACGCAAACAACCTCTTGACATTTGAAAACGTTGTTTTCTGTAATTAAGCATATCAAATGCAAAAAGATGATCCACACCCACGATGGAAACTCTTGCGAGTTTTGTAACTTTTCCTTGACATTTGAATGATAAGAAATTCATCGATTTTCCATATGTCCTCAATGTTATTGACGAGGAAGACGCGCTGCTGTAGGAGACAGATAAGAATCTTCAAGTCAATTCTAAGCTTTAGAAAGTTGTCAAGCTTCATCCCGACATAAGTAACTTCGATTGACACAACATTGACTTTATGTTATTGTTCGTCTTGGCCTGATACCCATCTTCACAGAAAGTCATTGGTAGTTTCGTCCTGGCATTTAAACACTCGTGCAAGTCATCTTGTGCCAGCACATCAAATACAGAAAAAGGATAAACGATGATAAAGACACCTATGAATTGTGTAACGTTAACCCTCTCTTGAAATTAAATGATGAGCGCAATTTTCTACTCGTCTTCGGTGATATTTTTATGAAAGAGAGGCAGACACCCTGCTGTAAAGGACTCTTAAGGTCTATTCTAAGCTGTAAAGAGCTGTCAGGCATGATTTAGATATATCTTATTCGATTAAACGCGATTTACAAAACATTGACTGTGCATGTCACGTTGATGCAAATACTTGCTGCTATTCTCATTTAGGCATTTCAACACGTACACAAGTCATCTCATGCAAGCACATTAAATCAGGAAAAGGATAATAGAATTTGTTTGAAACACCTATGAATTATGTAACCCTCTCCTAGTACTAGCATTAAGTGATGAATGCTTCATCGGTTTTGTATACGTCCTTGATGTTATTATGACAGAAGGGAGGTAAATAGACGGCACTGAAGGGAAGATGGCGACCTTCAGGTCAACTCTAAGCCGTAGAAAGCTGTCAAGCTTCATCCTGATATTAACGACTTGGATCAAGTATGACTTACACAGCATTGCCTCTGTGTGTGTCTGATGCGTCTGCTCTGGGGTCGATACAAATCTTCATTAAATCATTCCAACACACATGCAAGTTATATCGTGCAGGCGAATCAACTCCTGGTAACGATAATCGTATTTGACTAAAATACTTGTGTCAATCCCTCATGACATTTTGATGATGTGCGCTTCATCACTTTTCTATATGTCTTACCGTTATCTTACCGGAAGTAAGGCTGACAGGTAGACTTTGTGATGATATTAGATAGGGTTCTCAATACTACATGCTGAAGACAGCTGTAATTTAAAGACAGGTCATGATAGGAATGGATAAGAAAGTTAAGTTCTTGGAGAGGCATACCTCAATTTAGAGCAGCATTGATCTGGCACTTAAGCTAATCAAACGGGCGAGAGCCTAATGCTGCATGTAGCAATCAGAACCAAAACTCCAGAAAGAAGATTTCATTCATACATAATCATGATGTACCTCATATACTGTTGTCGTTAAAAGAATATGCATGTGACAATACTCTACGTTTGGGACTGTATTATTAGCAATGCCAATGACACCTAGCTGCAGTGAACCAGTCATTTATGTCCTGAAGACATTAAGTCATCGAAACGTGTGCTCTTGAAAAACGCGTGGTGAGACATCGCATCCCTGCTCCTTTCCTACCATTACTCCCATGGCAATATGCATTGCTCTGAATACTCGTCCCTCCATTGAAAGCCTTTCAGGGTAACACCAGGTTCACCTCCAGCTCACATCGTTATACTGTTCAATTTTCCAAGCTTCGAATTCCTTCTAAAACAACAATGCCTTACTATGGAACCTATATACAATCTTCAAGCATTCAAAACTAATGTTCACCACTTTCTAGTTTTCTACCATTCATTGTATTCAATTCGCTGCCGAAAGAAGTCAAATGTCTTTGCGAACAAGCCCATTCAAGGAATGAAGTTCATTCATTCATATACGTTCCAGTGGGTTAAATTGGGACGACCGGTCAACCAGTTTGGTTGTTTCCAATGGTCAGCCGCAGGTCATTTTGCGGTTAACTATCATAATTCTGCCGGTTAGGGTTGGGTACCGGTACAGAAAATTCAGGTACAGGAACGATCCAGGTCCAGAGGATCAGGGCCAGACCTGAAGCTGTGAATATGCGAAAACATGTGAATGGGCGATACTGAAAACAATAGTCCATTTCGCTACAAAGGATTCTGTTTGATGGAGTATAAGACGTTCGTTGGTGTTGAAATCCTATCCGAGACATGTGAACAACACTAACTTCCTCTGTTTAAGACCAAGCTTAACTGCAGAAGCTTGGTAAAAATAACTATCAACTCTCCCCTACTTCACTCTCGTTTTGTTTTGATCGGTAAGTCCCCAAACACGCAAACGCCTGCCGGTATAATCTCTTCATATTTGAATCGGTCCAACATCCGGTCTACTGATTTTTTCAAGTCCTGTTTTTCCGGACCGGTCCAACAAGAAAAAAACTGTTTGTACCGGTACCCACCCCTACTACCAGGTACTCAAAAAGCTGTTACCGAGGCCTAGATGATACCTTTAAAACTTAGAAATGTGAAGTGTGTATATCCATATAAGTCTCTCTATAGTTGTAAAAGCTATCAACAGCTTTGTTTCCTGGAGAAAAGTGCTGTCTAGAAGTTTTTGACAAATGGATTGCGTTTAAGCTTTAAATCCATCCGTCAAATGGGCGAAGCTTTGTGGGGGTAAAAAGTTTCGCTAATTAAACCCAAGAGACTAATTTGGCCCTAAGGAAAACAAAAAAAGTTGGTTGTTGCTATATATATCGATCCAGGCACATGCCGTACGCTCGTGCAGGAATGGACGTAGCGCTACCGAGCACCATCTTGCCATGCATTGGGGGGGTGACAAGAATCTGTGAACCCCAATCATTCTTACATGTACATTTTTATAAGTCAAACACCCTGAAGGTGAAAATGAAAAGAAACGCAGTCCGTAAGGGCATGTGATACCGTCCCAACTTAAGGCGCACTCTCACTGCACTTGCGTCAAGCTTGCGTCACTGCGGGGTTCGAAATATGCGCAACGAAATTTCAGACATAAAGAACAAATTTCTTAATTTTTGTGTATTTTGTCGTTTTCTATGTTATACTTTTACGTATTACGCAATATCTTTATTATAAAAAAAATCGGTGAAAATAACAAAATAGCGACGCAGTGAACGAACCCCGCAGTGACGCAAGCGTGACGTAAGTAATGCAGTGAGATATCACCTTAAACCACAGGTCTTTACAAAGAGGTTCAATGCTGCTTCCTACGGCGTTTCCTTCCAAGGCCGGTGAGTTTGTCAAAAGAAGTTCTCTCAGTAATTTTTCTTCCGTTTGTTCCTCCTCAGGCTCTTTGCTGCTGTCCCTGCCCGTGGCCGTGTATCGCGAGGTGGTGGAGATGTACTGGTTCGGCACCCAGTACTACTGCATGGAGGTGTGGCCGTCCAAGACCTGGGAGCGAGCCTACATGATCTACACGGTCCTGATCAGGTACGTTCAATCAATGAATAACTTTATTGTATACATAGAGGCCATAGGGGCATGTTCGGACATGACGCAACCGCCATGACACAAGAGTCAGGTGTAGAAAGAACCCCTTGCATCCTTGGTCCTCCTAGGAGACGGAAACAACAAACCTACATCTGCTGGGGCCATCTAACACGTTGCATACAGTTGCCCCTGTAGGACTTGCGCCAGTAGACGAGAGGGTGGAGAAGGACGTGCACACCACCCCTCCTTCACCTTAGAAAGTCACGTGCAGGCCAGGCAGACGGGTCGACAAACCCACCCGGTCTGCCTATATATATAACGTTATATATATATAAAGTTCATTGTAAATTCTTGCCCGTGGGCTAATTGCAGGAAACATGAGAGATTTAAACAGTGTCAAAACAATATCACAAGTGTCTACTCTAGTCTAAAACTAGTAAAAGCTAACTCTAGATCCTGGGTTATTGGATTCGACTCATTTTTCGAAGACAGTGGAAGACGAAAGATCCCACCTTTTCTATTATGTGTGGGTTTTGTGATGTTAGAAGGAATTTTTTTTTTCTTTTTGTCAGTGAATGTAAAAAAGTTTGAGTGGAATTTGATGGCCTCTTCAAACAGCTCTTTTTTTGTTATCGTAGAAAGAGCAGTTCGACATAATATATATACACCCACTGGGTTAAGTGCAGGTCGCAAAGCATGATAATTGACAAATACATGACAAATTTACAATGTCAACAAACACAAGAATCTTAATCTAATAAGTGAGTAAACCTTCTTCTCGCTTCTTTGGGATACTGAAAAGGAACAAGGAAAAGGAATTTGTCTGTATTACTCAGAGGTATGAAATGGGGAAACATAGGCTCTATTAGTCTATAAAGTTCAGCGCTCTCTTTGTTGTGTAATCTATCAACTTCATCGCTGCACACCAAGGAACACACGCCGTACGGCAATTAGCGAAAGACATGACGAATTTCGAAAACTGCAAGGTCACAAACACCCTGTTGGGTTCTACTTGCTGCATCTCTGGGGTCCCCCGGGCTCACTGATGAATAGGTTTGAAATAGCCTGTCTAGTTCGCTAAAATCTGCTCGTTTTGGGCAATTTGCCCGTTGACAGTCATTCTCACTTGATGAAGATGTAAAATGACACTCTAAGCATCTCAGTTTTAAAATCGAGTTGAAAACTGAGATCTCTAGAGTGTACTAAGGAGCTTCTTGTTTTTAACAATTTGCCCCTTGACAATCACCCACTTGATGTACGCTAAGCTTCTTGTTTTTGCTTGTTTTGGCAATTTGCCAGATGACAGTCATTCGTACTTGATTCTGATGTAAGAAGACATTCTACGCATGTTTGTTTAGCATGAAACTTCGTTAAAGTAAACCAATTTCGGAACCCCTGTGTGGTCTAATGGAGAAGCTCCGTAAACTTTGCAGAATTAGAAAGTATAAAGCATTTGTGACAACTCAAGAAAAAATCTTTTCTGTCGAATGTCAACTTTGTTAGATTTGTAAGCCCTGCATCACGTACGTTACTTGTGATGTTGTTTTTTCTTTCTTCGAGTATCGTAGAGTTAACCATTAAGTACAGGAGGGGCATCCTCACATACTTCATATTCTAACAAATATCTAATGTCATTAGCTAACTACAATGTAGTGGGAAAACTGTCAGTTTCACATGTCTCCACTTGTTTCAAGAAGATAGAAGAAGTATGTGAAATATAGATGTAAGTAAGGCATAGCATATTTTTCCTGTCATTTCCTTTGTATACAACTTTTATTTTATCTAACTTTGTATACGTCAAGAATATGCAACAAACTTCATTGTCATTGTGATGTGACAAGTCTTCCCGTGTTATGTAACCAGATGTTGCTGCTGTGCTGCGTGCCTGAGGAGCTACCGTCCATGCAGAGGTCGATGGGGAAAATCATGACCTTTTTCTTATATGCCATTTTTGTGTCTATATGTCCAACTGGGCATAGCTGATAGAAAAAGACGGCATATAAGAAAAAGGTCACGATTTTCCCCCATCGACCTCTGCATTGGGAGTATGTGAAGCTGATGTGTTACGCTGAAGGGCGGGAATGCCGGCTTTGAAGATACAGAATCTAGTGTTCTATGCCAAAAATCGATTACATCGGCTATACGGAAATAGGTACAGAAGTTAGCTGGTGTGGCATTAAGGGCAGCTTTACCAGCTGCACAGATTGCAAAACTACGAAAACCTTGCCCTCCTTCACGGTTCCAATTTCTAGTGCTGAATATTCGTCAGCATCGGGCGTCGAGTGCTGAGTCATGAGGCACTCTCAAAAGCAGGAATCCGTACTGGTGCTAAAGCTATCTTCAGCACTGGAAACCGAGTGCTGATGAACATTCAGCACTGGAAACCGAGTGCTGGCGAACATTCAGCACTGGAAACCATGTGGTGAGAGGATCTACCCTGCAATTTACTGCCGTTTACAGTGTATAAAATACGTGGAGTTCTGTTTTATTCTGAATCTGTTATATCAGATCAAAACTTTTAGGCCACTTACCAAAACCCGACCGAAAAAGACCACATACTAGTATCTCCTAGCGTCGGTCGGTAAGACAACTAAGTATCCTGTGTCTATATAGAAAAATAAGCCTTCTTAGCTTGACATATTACGTACCTGTCTGGTCTGACTTTAACTATCCTTTGTGTATAAAGAATTAGTTTTTCGTTACAGGATCGAATTAATGCACACGTCAGTTGTCTGGCTCCTACTATCCCTTGTGTAAAGAAGTCCTTTTTTGCTTGATAGATAGCGCATATTCCAATTTGCCGCTCTCCATACTTTTAATGAAATCTGCCCCTTGCACATTCTACATGTACATATAAATTACTTTTGAATACACCGTGACTAGAGTAACGCAACTTCTGCTTTCTTCGCTTATAATTAACTGGGCGTCCAGTGCGGAGGCCCCTTTGACATCCCCCATTGAATCTTCGTAATACATATACGTATACCACTACAGTGTATGAATCATTTATGACAGTTCCTTCAACTATTTCCTGCCGATTGTCCCAGCTACGTGGTGCCTCTGCTGGTCAGCCTGGTGTCGTTCGTCCTGATCGCCGTTCGCCTGTCCAAGACTGGGCGTCCGATGACCTGCGATGACCCGACCAACAACCAGCTGGTCAAGCGGAATCGTAAGGTCACTCAGGTTGGTCGGAATGATGTTCCAATTTCAACTACTAGCATTCTTGCTGTTGCATTTTGTAGTTATCAATTAAAAATTTGCTCTTATCTATTGACGCTGCTTAAAGCTTCGCCCCTTCACATTGCTACCGGCAACTTGCCAACGAAGGTCGGCGCTGGGTTTGGAGTAGCTTGGAATCTAGCTACAGTTCACAATCAGGCAGAGGCAGAATATGACTTTCCCGACTTTTTTTGTCAAAATCTAAAGTTATGTGACTATGGCTAGCGCAGAACATCACCACTTAGATACTGGAAGGCAATCTTGCCGACCAAGCTAATTGTGGATCAAAATAAACTAAACTCAACTCAACCTTGCTCACGACCAACTCTCAACCATTGCCTGGAGTCTGGTGCCGTCCGATTGCTACCGGGGCTCCTTACACTGGCTGCCCTGGAAAAAAGTCAGGACACTGGACCCACCTGTGGGAAGCCCCGGTAGTAATCGGTTGACAACCAGGCTTACATGCTTGAAGATGGTCATTAGAATTCCATTCCATGATTGGGGTGGTGTGACGCAACGGCAGAATGTCCAGTACAGAACCAAGTGGCCCCATGTTCCCAGATGAGCACTAAAAGGGAAAAGGAAAGGGAAAAGAAAGAAAAGAAAGGGAAAAGGGGGAAGGGGAAGGGAAAGAAAGGAAATTGAAAGTCATCATCATCATCATCGGTCGGCTGCTGTGCAGTCGGTCACAAGTCTTATCCACTTCAGTCTGTCCACAGCCAGTGCAGCAGGGCTCAGGTCGCCTTCGGCATCCCCCAGCAGGTTCTGTATGTAAGTCAGGTAGTTCGTCTTCTGACGACCGGGGCGTCGTTTGCCGTGGGTTGGGACATAGAGGGAAGAGAGATATAGTAAAGAAAAGCAAAGAAAAGGTTCTACTCTATGTTTTTTTACTCTATATTTAACTTTCCTCCCAGATGATCGCCCTGCTGTCCCTGCTGTTCGCGCTGTGCTGGATGCCGATCCACGTGCTGAACCTGTCGTTCCTGTTCGTGCCCGACTTCCCCATGAACCAGACCACCGCCTGGCTGAAGATCACGGCCGTCTCCTTCAGCTACGCCAACTCCTGCATCAACCCCTTCATCTACGTCATCGTCGGTAAGAGGTAGGAACTTGCGCCCCCCCCCCCTCATTCCATTCCACTGGGCCGGCGATCTAGCTGTGATGCCGCTGCGACCTACGATTTGACAGATCACTGCACGATTTCTTCAGCAGGGTTCACATTAAAGTCCGTATGAGGTCCGTGTAAAAGTCTAAGCCTCTACCAGGCTGCACAGGTCGCTGGAAAAAAAAACAGACCTTGTTGAAATTGAACAAATATAGACAGAGAACATGCCAGAGGAGTTAGCTGTCCGAGGAGTATGGTTTGAGACCATCAAACTTCGCTGGCATGTTATCTGTCTATATTTATCCGATTTCAATTTTTCAAGTGTCCTGTGGAGCCCGGTAGAGGCTAAGACTTCCATTCGGACCTCATACGGACTTGAGTACATACGCACATGTGATCCCGCCTTTATATATGTCAGGGTAGAACCCCCGATCTGGATCTCTGCCCGCATAATCGCCAATTCTACCGACAGAAATCCAGATCTGAGTATCTGTGAACAGAAACTCTGATCTGATCTCTACGGGCAGAATCTACTAGATCGGAGTCTCTACTCTGACATATATATCATTAATTATTGTGTACTAAAAAATAATTTTGCATGTTTTTTTTTCTGTTTTTTTTTTATTTTTTGCATGGTGACGTTCGAACTGCATCTTTTTTTTTCCAATCAGCAAATCAAGGGTTACACAATCCAATTTTGGTCGCAGCGAGATCGCCGCACAGTGGGATGGAGACCTTGCGTGAGTGTAGGTGTGTGCGTGTGGGAGTGTAGCCTGGTTACCAAACCCAAGCCCGATCTCATGTATCTATCGTGCCCCTTCGATAGTGGGCAAAAAACTCCACCAATAGAACAGCAGCAGGATCAGCAGGAGGTAATTATACCCCTACCATGATTGGTTGAAGACCCCCAACTGTATTTTTTGAATCCATAACAGTGACCACTAAGTACCTGATTCGCTGTGGTGTGTTGTAGCTGGCTACCTGTGGTGTGAGTGGTCATCAATCCTAGGTTCTCCTCCCTCTGACCAAGGGCCTTCGAGAACCTTTCTACAGCCATCCTGCCAGACCCCAACACGAAAGATATTTGAGGTTGGGGTATGGTATCCAGGCTAGTGGGAGTGGGGATGGGGGTGTTTGTGTTGTTTTTTTTTTGTGTGTAGTAGCGTGGGCACTAGTTTCCCTTCGTTAATTGCTTCTCTGATTGATCTTTTAACGTGACATTCAATCAAATTTCATACCATCGCATATCTTAAAATATTTGCATTCTTGCTTTTTAAAGAAAAATCATGTTGGTATTCTGGAAAATTTCCTTCATTATAAGTGAGGAAGAATATTCTTCATTGAAAATATTTTTCTCATTCCTGGCTACCTAGCTCATCAATGAGAGAAGCGGTTCAAGCAAGGCGCTTCTGTAAAGACGTCTTAACGTGAGTACTTGGTTATGTGACGTTTTTTCTTTTTTTTCACTACTATAACCATTTTTCTTCGTTTATGCAGTGTTGCTTGTCACCAAAGTTCATGTTCAATAACAAGGCACACTTTGTGTTGGACAACAAAACATTATGTAAAAAGAAAATTCTCTGGAGGAAAGATGTTGTCACACAGCCGAATGAATCACATCAGATCAAAACAAGACTTTTTTTAAACGTTATCATAACATCAAGCTATTGCTCTCTTTGACCGAGTCTTGCTCCTGACCAAAGTTACTGTTTCTCCCGTGATACTAGTATTCCAGCTTTGTCCTAGAATAATTTTGTGGCTTCTCAGTTTTTAAGAACATCGTTGCATGTATTCATTTATTAATATGTAGCAGTCATGTCCTTGTCTACCAATCCAGCTGATAACTGAGCTTTCTATTTTGTGAAGCATTTCGCATTGTCACTGAAAGCACAGTTGCTCTTTTAAAATCCCTACCAGAATCCGTGGGTAACTGGAGGAGTAGAAAATTTTATTTTTCATTGTTCAAATAGGTTGAATGAATAATTGTTAATGTAGACGGTAATCCTCTGCCTGGATGCATCATCTGGCAAGCTATTCAACCTATCTGACCAATCTATGTTCTTCCAGGAAGTCATAAAGTCTCATAGAGACTGGCCTTTTCGACATCTTCTTCTCTAAAAAATACAATACAGTACAGTATTCACACTGTACAAACCTTTGCCTTTCGTATTAGGTTTCGAGGCAGTTTCTGCTATTTCAGCTACCCATAAGGCCTGGATACCATCATGGTAGTAGTTTGCTCCATTTGTCGCTTCTGCTATCCAGAACAGCAGAGAAGCGAATGTATGTAGTGTATGATGAACATCAGAACGAGAAGCGATTGTATATTGTGTATAATCAACGCCGCGAACTACATTCCGGATGGTTCCCAGCTAATAGAGACTGGCTTTTTCGGCATCTTGTTATTACCAAAAGGCAATACAGTAAAATATTCATACTGGACAAACCGCTGCATTTCTTATCAGGTTCCGCGGCAGTTTCTGCTATTTCCTGCTGCCCATAAAGGGTCTTAAAGACTTGTGGCTTTTTCAAAATTTTCTTTTAAAAAAAGGCAATACAGTATTCACGCTGGACGATCCGCTGCTTTTCTTATTAGGTTTTCCGGCAATTTCTGTTATTCCAGCTACCCATGAAGTCTCGTAGAGACTGGATTTTTCAACATCTTCTCTTAACAAAAGGCAATACAGCCCATTTGCTAATGAATTTCGTGCAATTATCCGGCTGGTGCAATAATGAGAAGTTATGTAGCTGGACCGCACTGGTTTGGGATTTGGGGTTTCCGTGCAGTTACCTTAAAAATGTGTGCGTTAATCCGCTGTGCAGTTAACTGGCTTGTACTGCATTCACAATGGACATTTATTACTTCTCAGGTTCCGCGGCAGTTTCCGGCGGGGTTTCCTGGTTTTCGGGCAGGGTCGGCTGTCCACCACCAGAACCACGAGACTCAGCCCGCGGAGACAGGTGAAGGACAAGAAGGAGGAGGAGATCCCCATGGAGGAGATCAACAAGAATCATCATCATCACCAGAAGGCAGAACAGACCATTTCAAGCGAAACTTCACGGTACTACACGGCCTCTGGTTCCAGCGGCACAGCTCGCCAGGGCTGCTGTTAGATGACACATGAGACACAGCATATCCTCCTTCACCGGCCTCTCTGTCTAGGCCTCTCTGGTGGGAGGTCGATTTAACGAGAATACGAGAAATGCGGGGAAAAGACTATATGCCGGAAAGCTTGTACTTGGTGCTGGGGCGGGTACAAGCTTCCCGGCATATAGTCCTTTCCCGGCATTTTTCTTTTTCCGGCATTTTTCCTTTCGCGTCATATTTTTCTTCCTCGGCGTATTCCCGTTACCCCCCCCCCCCCAAACAATTAAGCCAATGCCCCCATAGAGGCCGGTGAAGGAGGCTATGAAATAGCCCGGCTATGAACGCCTATCTCTATTCACTACTATACAAATAGACAATACTTATAAGAGAATATCTAAGCAGGATACTTTTAGAAACTTGATGTTAGCACGGATGATCATGTGACTAAAGCATTATGTAAATATATCTCCGTATGTTTTAAAAAGAGAGAAGAAAATATTAGATGTAGCGATTAGCGATAGTATTATGACGTATTAGCGATTAGCGATAGTATTATTCCTATCGAAACACATGATATTTTAGGTAAGTTACTATTAGTCTAGTTGAAATAACTATAAGTTTAGTTGTTTTTCCTCCATTAGACCACTTGTGGTCATTTATCCACTTAGCCTAAGGGCATGAACATGCAATAAAGACTGTCTCATCAAGACCTACTTACATATCATATATCAAGGCAATCCAACACCAACGCTATCGAAAACTTCTTGGCGAAGGTAATAAAGTCACTAATAAAAACATCAAATGATATGATAGTGTTAGTATCATATTACTGAGAAAGGGTCTACTTTCTATCCATGTTTGCAATCTGTATATCTGACAATAATTGTTTAATCGAGATATGACAATCAAGAGATATATTATCAACATATAGCCGGCGTAACCAAGGATGAACATTGTATTTTATGCTGTCTTGCAATAGTGTTGTTTCAGAAATGGGTTCTTTGGACATTTCACCTCATAGTGAAGTTTTGTGCCGAGATAGAAAGCAATGTGGCCTTCGAACGTAATCTTTGTACATCTTTGAAATATTAAATAAAAAAATACCATGTTGCAGACTTTTAGTCAAGTCTGAATTGTGTTGGCATTTATATTCACTTCTCCAGGGAGAATTGCATTAAATATTAAGTACAACAATTTAAAGCGAAACCATAGTTTAAAATCTTGCTAACAGACGATTTTTATCAAGTATCAAGGACCTTTAGTCGTAGACGTTGAGTCTTAAAATGAACACGACACGATTTCTGGTTATCTCCTTTTGGCACTATTGCTCGACAATGTGACCCACACGAGTCACGTGTAATATGGTTATGGTATTTGATTATAAGTGAGTTATCTGTGACCCATGTATTACTGAACACACCCGGGCCACTAGGAGGCGGACTCGCTGCGATTAACCGAATTGACAGATGGACCGCTCAAAAAAAAAAAACTTTCTACGCTTTGCTTGTTTGGGCGTCTTTTTGGTCATACCTTTCACGATTTTCACGATACTCTAAGTATAAAATCGAGGGTTACACGAATCCAATTCACAGCTTGATCACATCGCGATCGTGGTCAAGTGTCACCCCCGTTAAACTCCAGCTCCGGCCCGCACGGTCCAGCTCTTGCCCGCACGGTCCAGCTCCGGCCCGCACTGATTCCAGCTCCGGCCCGCATGGTCCAGCTCCGGCCCACACGTCCCAGCTCCGGCCCGCACGGTCCAGCTCCGGCCCGCACGGTCCCTTTTTCACTAAAAAATTGGCCAAAAAAGTTTAAAAGTTGCCCGTTTTAAGAAAATTTCGGAACGACATGCAAAACTTTTTAGCGCATTCGTTGGCTAACATGTTCGCCCATCCTCTGACCGAATATGACGGCCCAAGACCCGCTGGTTTTTGAGATTACCCCATACCTCCCGTCGCGAAACCATAAGCCAGGCGCGCATAGGCGTAGATCGCCATGGCCAATGAAAGTTTACGCTTTACGCACAGAAGGAACGCACGATCTTTAATAAATACAGATAACATATGGATAACATGACTGTCCATTTTCACAACTTCAAACGGTGGTCAAAGACCCGGTTCATATCCACACATACGACTGTGTCATGTGGAATGTGGGGTGGGGGAGGGGGTGGATACAAAGACCAGCATCAGTACAGAAGACATTTGAAAACAAGACGTTGATCACCTCACTTCCTTTTCAATGCATTCTGAGTAATATTAGTCACCCTCTCTATTCTGTAAAATTACATGCTGTTTTCCTGTATTTTTTCTATTTGAACCATTGCAACATATCATGTTCTGTCAAAATGTCCAAACGTTAATGATTTTGTCTACAACTGCAGTAGCAATGTATATCGAAAATACATGTACATGATTTTGTCCCTGCTAACACTTTCATTCATTTTCTGTTATGTTCAGGTTAAGCTGTATATACACGATAGGCTTGATTACATGACAAGCATTTTATCTAGTCCCATATTATTTCAATATGTTTAACAACAATCTGTTAAACAGCAATTGGCATAACCAAAACTAAAAACCTTCTGTTACACAACTTTCTTCAGGATACACTTTTGGGCATGACCAATACATCTCATTTGTTGCTCATGTGCTCACCATAAAAGTACAACAACTGTTTCCATTGTATACATGTATATCAGCATCTATATAAGCATCTATAGATATGAGGGGATATGCATCATCCTGATAGTTATGTATTGTTGTTAGCATGGGCATTTTGTTAACCACATACAAGCAAATAGTCTCTATCATGGGCAATTTGTTAACCATGTATAAGCAAGGAGCTTAAAAATTTTTAAGCTCCTTGGTAAGTAGTCTCTATCATAGGCATTTTAGCCATATAGAAGTCAGTCAAGGACATGATGGGTGTCGCAAGAGGAAGCGGGCCATGGACCACCGTTTGAAGTTGTGAAAATGGACAGTCATGTTATCCATGTTATCTGTATTTATCAAAGATCGTGCGTTCCTTCTGTGCGTAAAGCGTAAACTTCCATTGGCGCCGGCCATGGCGTTCTATGCCTAGGCGCGCCTGACTTATGGTATCGCGACGGGAGGTATGGGTAATCTCAAAAACCAGCGGGTCTTGGGCCGTCATATTCGGTCAGAGGATGGGCGAACATGTTTGCCAACGAATGCGCTAAAAAGTTTTGCATGTCGTTCCGAAATTTTCTTAAAACGGGCAACTTTTAAACTTTTTTGGCCACTTTTTGGTGAAAAAGGGACCGTGCGGGCCGGAGCTGGACCGTGCGGGCCGGAGCTGGGACGTGTGGGCCGGAGCTGGACCGTGAGGGCCGGAGCTGGAATCAGTGCGGGCCGGAGCTGGACCGTGCGGGCAAGAGCTGGACCGTGCGGGCCGGAGCTGGAGTTTAACGGGGGTGAAGTGTAGCCTGGGTACCATCCGGATAGTAGCTCCTATGTTCGCTTCTGCTATCCGTCTGGAGACCTGCACATTCAACCCTTTTGGTGGTAATGGGTTCTAGAGCGCTCGTTCGATGACAACAGGCCCTCCCGCAAGTGGACGGAGGACGGAGGGCTTGTCCGGTGTTGGAACGCCTGTTCGAACGATCATTCCTTAATTCGCTATAGTGTAGGGACCAATGGGCGCCCTCGTCCAAAATTTGGACGATTCCAGACATTAACGTGGTCCGGGATCCCAGACGGAACAGCAGAGAATATATATACAGTGTATAATGAATGTCAGAGCTAGAAGCGACTTTACATGGTATATAATGAACGCCGGAGCGAACGACTTTCCGGATGGTACCCAGGCTAGGTCCAGTGGATTGGAGGCCTGAAGAACCATCATCACAATCATAAGTAACCATTGATCTTTCACTTGGAACAGGCGACACTATGATTTCAAACTAACAGCCTAATTCCATTAAAAAGGAATTATTTTCCAACTAGACCGACCAAATGAATTAGTTTCTACAAGCATAATGTAATTTTTATAAGATTATCAATATCTAGGTCGCAATCACATGTCTCAAGGGATATGAACAGCTTTGCGAAACTTTGGGAAACTCAGAGTTTTGTATTATAAAATAGAATAGAATAGAATAGAAAAGAATAGAATAGAATAGAATAGAATAGAATAGAATAGAATAGAATAGAATAGAATAGAATAGAATAGAATAGAATAGAATAGAATGGTCTAGTTATTGGTATTCTCCATCGTGGTGCATTATTATCTGTATCAGCTTCTGTTATTGTCTTTCGAAAAAGAATTGTCAGTTAGAAATTATAGTGTCGCCTGTTTATGTAATATGTCTCTAAATGTTTGTCTATTATGTCTCCATAAATGAACGATGCACAGTGTATGATGGATTTGTACGTGAATATAAGCAGCATTTGACTACAAGCGAGTTGTCTGTGGTTCTTTTATTACTCAGAAACCAACATCGTAATGCTGATTTCCAATCACCACGTTGTTTCTCATTTCTTCTTGAGATTAGTCCTCAGAGTGTTCATTAGTGAACTGATCACAAGGGCGTAAATATTCAGTTTTATAACACCATAGTATGTTGACAACGACGAAGTACTAGTATCAAAACCTGAAGTTCCACTGCATTACCGTAGAAATCCACCAGGGGGGTTAATTTCCAGTTTTTGACACAGGTTACCAACTGACACCAAATAAGAAAACAATCCACGCAGTCGTTCTCGGGTGATCTTGTTCACCAACAATCACATACGCACACACATATGTACGCACATGGTGTACGCACATGAAAGTAGTAAAGTATGTCAATTGCTTTGTCGTTTGTTTGTTTTTAAATAGAACATTCCACACTGTGGTACTACAAGGTATTAGTAGTAGTGGTTGTAGTAGTAGTAGTAGTAGTAGTAGTAGTAGTAGTAGTAGTAGTAGTGGTAGTAGTAGGCGGTAGTAGTAGTACTTCAAACAGAAGGATTTGTACCATCGCACATCTAGAATGCCCCTACTGTTTTTAGAAAGATGTATTGTGTTCTTTAACGTGCGTGAGGCGTGGCTCTCCCCAAACACGGGACCTCCATTTAAAGTCCTATCCGAGGGACGGCTCTAACCAAAGCTATTTATTGGTTTTCACCTGAGTGAAGCGGGGAGAGTCGTGTAAAGTGCCTTTCCAAAGGGCACAAGTACTGTGCCACGGCAGGATTCGAACCCTGGACCTCTCGGTCCTGAGCCAAACGCGCTGCCGATTACACCACGTGATCTCCCATCGAGTTCAACAACGATAACATACATGTTTAGTTTGTCACTTCAGGAATTTCTAACTTATGTATATAGGTCGATATCTATATGAATTCAATTACGAAACTAAAAAACAAGTCTTGCAACAAAACTCCGTATCTACAATGCCGTATACCGTATACTTTGCAGCTTTGTACGGTACGTCTAGCCAACTGACTTCCTAACCAGGAACGGAAATTAAATGCTGCAGACCGGAGATGGCAACAACACATCTGTAACACCACAATGAGAAACCATACTGGCCATTAATAGCATGATTGTGTTGGCTGGGGACAAGTTGTACGAATGCCAAGGTTGAGATTGCCCAGGGCGGTTCTAAATTGGGGCCCGTCGTGAATGAAAGAAACGAGCGAGCCATGACTTGGGAAAGAAGAGTTGAGAGTAGGGGTGGGTACCGGTACAGAAACTTCAGGTCCAGGTCCGATTCAGGTCCAGAGGATAAGGTCCAGGTCCGGACCTGAACCTGGACTTGATTCAGTATATGAACTTGTGAATGGACGATACGTCAAAACAATGGTCCATTTCGCTACAAAGAAATCTTTTTTTTTTTTAGTATTTGACTCCCAATGGCGATTTAAAATCCTACAAGGCTAACTGCCTCTGTATGATTAACTGTAAAACTTGGTAGAAATGATTATAGACTCTACGCTGCTTCTCCATTGTTATTTTCTTCCACCGGTAAGCCCCAAAATGTGTGATCGTCTGATCATAAAATCCGTTCATCTCCAATAGGTCCATCACCCGGTCCACCGATATTTTTCAGGTCCGGTTTTGCTAGACCGGTCCAGTAAGAAAATCCGGTTTTGTACCGGTACATAGTTACCCAGCCCTAGCTGAGAGGGATCTAAGTGAGATGGACTGTAGCTCGGATGGGCTCTGCGGACGGCAGCAGACAAACGGTGATGGAAGGCAATGACTGACTCCCCGCCTCACTGCTAGCGCTGCAAAGCGGCGATTATGATGATGATGGTACATCATGAGCGCATTTGCATGTACGCACGTAGTAATACTAGTACGTATGTTCAGTTCAGTTCAGTTCAGGTCATCCTCATACGAGGTGCCATTAACAACGTCTAACCATGCGTTTCTATCAAGCATGGCAGCTAGCAGGTTGTAGTCCTTTAACCCAACCTCCTTCTCCAAAACTTTCTTAAGTGTCAGGTTCGGTCGTCCCCTTTTTCTCTTTTCTCTATAACGTATGTTGCTAGAGGTCAATGTACCCGGAATAAATAATAATAATAAAGACGTTCAAGTCAAGTTAATCTAAAAAATTAATAAGTTCAAGGCTTATACGTGACGACATTAAAGACTTAAGTTCCAGGAATACCACGTCCCTGCGTAAGCATCGCCCTTCACGGGGGACTTAGTTCCGACAACAGGCGGCTTTGATGAATAGTTTCAAACAGCGGCGTAGCTGAAGACGCAGCTCGTACATCTACAAATAGGAATTAATCAGTGCCTTTGTGGAATACTAAGTCAGTCGGGCTGAATGATGTGCCTGGTGTCGTGCCAAATTTATGCCCCGACAGATTCATGCTTCACGTGGAAGTTTGCGTGTGTGGAGTAAGGGTTAGGGTTAGTGTTAGAGGGTTAAAGTTTGGGTTTAGGTTTAGACTATGGCTTATGGTTAGGATAAGAGGGTTAAAGTTTGGGTTTAGGTTTAGATTAAGGTTTATGGTTAGGGTTAGGATTAGAGGTTTAGGTTAAAGTTAGGCATTAGGGATAGGGTCAAGTTGGGATTATGGATAGGGACAGGCTATCAAAGCGCCAAATTCGGCTCAAAATTCTGTTTGAAAATAATGACGCCCCACGATTATGATTGGATCCTCGAGCTCTCTTCCGACAATTGAGGTGCACTCTCACTGCACTTGCGTCAAGCTTGCGTCAATGCGGGGTTCGAAAGATACTGAAAGAATTTAAGAGATAAAGAACGGATTTTCTTACTTTTGGTGTATTTTGTCGTCTTTAACGTATATACTTTTACGTATTACGCAATATGTAAAGTACTTTTAAAAATTGGAGAAAATAACAAAACAGTGACGCAGTAAACGAACACCGCTGGGACGCAAGCTTGACGCAAGTGCGGTGAGAGTGCACCTTAATACTGGAAATCCCCGAGACGTATCGGGGCAAACATTGAGCAAAGGGCGAAGGTTTGGTTCTTTCCCAGAGTATTGTTCCAGCGATTAATCCCAAGTTACAACTTATTTAGAAAAGCTCCATAATGAAATATCAAACATGACACGCTTTATCTCAGGATTTGCGGTTGCTTACAAGAAAATTATTAGGGTGGAAAATTGAAAACATCACTCACGAGAGCTCATGGAAAAAGAATTATATTTGATGAGAATAACCTCGGTCGTCTACCTTTGTATCAGCTTTAATTTCTTTATATAGTCAGAAAATTGCTTCGTAACAGATTGATAGCAAAAGTCAAAGAGTCAATGCTCTCAACGCTTGAAAACATGTTATCGTGAAATGTTTGGAGATGTTTCTTGCATATAGATGTTTCCAAACACAACACGGTGAGCCTTCATGATGGAAATGACATTACGAAGGAAGAAGCTAAGGAACTTTTGAACTTTACAAATTTGTTTGAGTAAGTCCCAATTTTCCAAGAGTTGGGTTAGCACAGCTCAGTCTTTATTCATAAGTCACGATGAAAAGTTTTAGACAAGGGAAATCAGATTCAATGCATATGGATAACCCTTGTAGACTTCCTGAACAAGTCTCTGATGCCATACCCTATTTACAGGATTGTGCGCCGAAGACTAGATAATTACAACCCGTGCTTTTAATTGGCATGCAATCCATCATCTATAGGTATGACTTCAAAGAGAACTGGATTCATAATCAATCCGTTATACATAACTTCATTCATCCAATTTGTCTGTGGACACCCTCAAGGGGCGCTTGCTGTGGCTCCCACGCCTCTAGACGACAATATATTTGTGTCACCCTTAATTTCATTATTAGTCTATAAAACACATGCGAAAATGTTACCAAAAGTGAACAAAAAGTTAGAATAAGTTTGCCCTATGTATATCTATGTCCTTTCGCAGCTGCTTTGTACGATTTCCGGTATGGTAGAAAACTTTTTTTTCGGAAACGAGCGAAAACTCAGATGCTCGCGGAAATGTCGTCCATATAATCAAATCAACGTGGCCTTTGTCCATGCTGAAAATGGCTTCCCCCAAACCGATAATATACACGATCATTTTCAGAAGTCAGCTAAAGGCTCAGGTCCCAATTGGAAAAAGGGGCCCTACGGGGCATTCCGGCAGTTCACGAGCTTTTTTTTTGTACTTTCTGTTGGCGTGATATTTTCGTGGGCTCCCGGGCTATTTTTGGGCCCGGCCGGGCACCAGTTTGAATTATAAGTTAGAATTAACCCGGGATCATGTAACCTATCCGTTGGGAACACAGAGGGGTACTCCCGGCATCCGACAGTCTACAGGGACAGTTTTGTGGCCTCGGAGCCCGGCTTGGGCTACAACCCTGACGGGCACAGATATGCCTTAGGCCCCCTTTCCACTAGACGTCTGGCGATCTAAATAAGATATATGTAACCTGTGATTTCTTACTTTGTATATCATACAGAATGTAAAAGTGTGATTGACAGAACAACAAAACACACAAAGTGTAAAAACATTCGTTTCTTTTCTATACAATTCGTTGAGCGATCTGTAGGTCACAGAGAGAGCGCGGCGAGAGCGCCGTCCTAGTGGGAAGGGGTTATATAAGGAGGCGATGAACCTCAGGGTTAGAATACATGGCGCCTACAATATGAACGTTAATCGCAGCAGATGAGAAAAGTGATGGTTTCACACACACTTTTCGTTATATCTTTAACAGCCTCTAAGTCAACACCAGACATGGTGTCTGACAGACGGGTTCTCGTTATTGATAGCGAACTTGCCTTGCATGTCAAGAACCCATGATGGATCGATATTTAACGCTACTAATTTCCTACAAACTAAAAACAGATACTACAGACGTCGATATCTAGCTTGAAAAAGCATGATCAAAACATCATCGTCCAACCGTTAACGTCAGTTATGCCAAATAGCAGTTACTCAAGCAAATAGATATGATGTTGGAAACGATCAGACGTTTCAGATTGCATACAACGTCGAGCCTGCAAGATCATCTCAGACCGCGAACTGAACTCATGAACTGAACTGAACTGAACTGAACTGAACTGAACTGAACCGAACTGAACTGAAAGGAACTAAACTGACGAGACCATTGCACGAAATCCATTGTCTTATGAGACAGAAGGATGCCAACACCCACTATCTTTCTGTGACTGGGCTCTGATGAAAGATAGTGGAGGCTATTTGAAACGTTTGACTGTTTCAAAAATAATATGCAGCTGCTTGAGTAACTGCTATTTGGCACACCTGTATGTCTAACTTTCATTGACTTGTTAAAGTCAGTGTATCAATATTCATACCGTTGTTTACGTTTAACGGTATAATGTTACGAAAATAAGCACGATGCGCAGAACACATTCGGCGTTTCAAATGGCACATATGTCGTGCGATCGTCGTACGATTTTGATGCCATGGGATTCTTAATACCCACATCACATTAGGCGCGATTCGATCGGACGACGAGTCTACGAGCTCTAATTTGCGAGGAGGCATGACCCTGACGGGAAGGGGGAACTCTGCCATTTCTTCGTCAGCATCTGGGTCATGCCTCCTCGTAATTTAGAGCTCGCAGACTCGTCGTCCGATCGAATCGCGCCTAATGTGAGGGGGTATTTGCAGGCCGTGACAAAACCAACCACAGGCATGGACCCAAAACAGAATTTTGTGCACCGAGACCGTAACGACAACACGTAGCAAGTAGAACATTTTTTAAAAACCTTTTCATTTCATTAGGCCACAACAAGTAAATCTTATGTATGACATCCTCTGGAAACTGCAAAAATAATGAGATAGGGCGGGGGAAAAATGGAAAATTTTCAAAATAGACACCATAAATGTTGGAACAAGAATGGAACTGACAACATATGGCATCACAACCAACAAGGTATTCATTCCTGTATTCAAGAAGTAAACAAGTGTAGCAAAAGTGGCACTAGTGTGATAGACTGGTATCACTAACCATGTTGGCAACTACAGTCATGGCTTCCATATTGGTTTGACTTAATTAGTATCCAGCCTTTCTTCTCCCTAGAATAAGGGAGGGACAGGAAAAGCTAAATCAGACCCACAGGGCAGTCGGTTGCGCCCATGGTTAAAGAACACGTAGCAAGCAGAGCAATTCTTTTTAAAAAATTAATTTCTTTATATAGCTTCTAGACCGGTAGGTTCTTGACTTAATTAGGATCACAGCCTTTCTTCTCCCTAGAATAAGGAACAGGAAAAGCTAAATCAGACCCATAGGGCCGTTAGTGGCGCCCACGGTACAAGAACACGTAACACGTAGAGCAATTGTTTAAAAATTTAAAAATCAAAATAGGGGTAGGGAATCTCCCGAGCAGCCCTCGTAACCCCTGCTTCGCCTATTGGGTCAGTTAGTCCTCACTCATAGTGAGCAATTGGGCTGGTCTCAATCATGATGTTTCTGACCTAGACCGAAGAGTTGCTGTTACAGTTCCAATCATGTAACCCGTAACCTTGAGTGGCCTTCGAGCCTTGTTACGTGGTGACCACGTTGAGTAAAAAAAAAAATTCAGGTCTTTATATAGCTTCTAGACCGGTAGGTTCTTGACTTAATTAGGATCACAGCCTTTGTTCTCCCTGAAATAAGGAACAGGAAGAGCTAAATCAGACCCACAGGACCGTTGTTTGCGCCCACGATGCCGAACTAGTCCCTACATGGGCCCACTAATGATCACTATGATGTAAAGGAGACTTTAATACGTCCCACAGTGTATGCGTGCGTAACAGGCCTGAAGGCATGTAAATGGTAAATGCTAACCCGCTAGGAATTTCAAATGAGAACCAACAATAAAGAAGTACTCCACACAGTGACCTAGTCTTATTAGCTTGATATTAACCCCAATAATGATATAAACGCATGGAAATCCACAAGAATATACTTTGTCCTGAGAGCCGTTGGGGTGCGTGGGGGGGGGGGGGGGGTTGGGGGGAAATGGAGCTTCCCAAATAAGGTTTAGCTATGATTTCCTGTAACACAAGAATTCAAACTTTTCGACTGATCGACTCCAGTCTTTGTCATACACTAATTCTATGACGCAGCATTTATGTAGCTGACACACGTGACTCGGTGAGCAGTGGATCATAAGTTGCAGAAAGTCTATGGCGCCCTCCGTCTCTGTTTGGGTGATTGTAAAGCTCGGATGCAGATGGCCTCTTCGATTTCTCTGGCAAAGAAATCTGGTTCTGCGTCCAAGATTCTTGCTTTGTCAATGGTGTGACCGGATATCTACGTGACTCTGTTTGTATATGTTGGAAAACTTCCGAGGTTGTTGAACTTAGGCTTCCAGGAACCTGGTCTTCTCAGCTAGCGCCGAGGACGGGACGTGATCAGAGTCCCGTGTTTCAGGAGGGGCATCAAGCATGTTGAGCGGGAAGGGAAACAACTCCTCCTTGTAAAATTATACGCTGGCACAGAAACAGCAAGGCCACTAGGCACTACAAGGGGAACAACAACAGCAGGTCCTTGACAGCACCTATTAGTTATACAAATCAGTCTACCACACATTCGGTGAACATCTGAACATCTTTATTGCAAAACGTCCGTTGACTTTGCAGTGTTAGTGTGCAGAAGGGACAATCTTACGATGCCCTTTCTATGTCCTTGGATTGAAAACATGTTCAAGATGTTGTCAACGTTCCTGTAACTAAAGGTGTGATGAGATAGATTCCCGCTAGGCGACGCTAATGTTTTTACATGTTAGGCGGTAGTTGGAAGATTACTGACAAAAGCGCCTTCTACCTTGTCTTTGGTGTTTGACACATGTCTCTATCATTACAGACACTGTAGACTTTATAAAGTCTATAATCACCTTGACCAGACATTATAGACTCTATAAAGTCTATCATTTCCTTGACCAGAAGCAGAGTTCTACTCGAATGCCACACATATCCAGCAGTGAATAAGCGTTCTGTATTCCATGTCCAGAATTCCCCCGATTATAAACGTTGCAAAATAGCAGCACTCGTCAAAATTGTCTATTGAGCAAAAGCTCGATATCAAGAAGCATAAGCTTGTCACCGTTTTCCAATGGAAATTCATCTGTGACAGTAATAATCAATGTAGAGATTTCACACACTATTTCCGTACGCAAAGTAAAGCTATTGCCAACAAGATTTCGACCCTTCTCAAACTGAAATGACCAGAACGTCACATGACCTGAACAGAAGAGTGACGTCAGCAACGGATCAAAGTAGGGGCTAGGTACCATGTTGCGAAAATACAGTTTTGATCTACAAGATGTGGAGACAGTCCACTAACCTAGAAATGTTAAAATTTGGTAAATGCTAACCAACCTGTAACTGTACATACCCCCTGAAGTTTTTACTGCGAAAATGCACTAAAATCTGTCATACAGTAAAAAGTGTCCAGCAATGAGAAGGCGACTGGTCGAAAGTTTGTTGGTACGAGCTTTTCCTTTCGTTACGGACCTAACGTGAACAAATCTCCACTCTGTCACTGTTGTAAGACTCCGAGTCCTTTAGGAAACTTGAGTTCCGGATAGATGGTGTTGAGATACCAGTGGAAGTCCCGGCACTGCAGCCGCCTTCGCAACTCCTGTCGTTCCGTGACGTCACCAAAGGATTTCTGCAGGAGGGCAAAGGTCAAGTACGCAACCATGGAAACATAATACCGATAATGTACAATTCTAAAATATGTCATTTTCAATAATTTTAGAAAGAGGTTAAATTTGAAAAAAAAAGTTTGCTTACATGGTAAAGATCTGTTCGCAGAATTTTTCATGTTCGCAGTGTGAAATGCGCTTCTTCTCTATAACAAGATTTGTGCATGCCACAGGTGTTTTGTTTATGTCTCAGGAGCCTTCAACTTTGATACTAATTACCCACAATTCACCACTGCGGTTGCGCATGCGTAATTCAGACCGCGAACCGGCTTTTTTCGTAAAGCTCGCTTACCTTTTTGATATGTCTGATTTGGTAGAAGTACTCCTTGTATTGGTCCATCCAAACTTCCGCCACCCTCATCAGGTTCCGGGTCGTGACCTCTGTGCTGGTCTGGTAAGGGAAGCGCTGTCGGAACACGTGACCCACGCGAGAACACGGCATGATCTCCAGGGTACCGCCACACTGCCAGATCTTTGTGCAACAAACATGGAGCTTGTGAGACTGATCGTTGCATCCCAATACTTCCATGTCTTTCAACACGTACAGTTAGGCCACAGCAAGTAAATTTAATGGATGACATTAGCGCGAGCATTAATTTTCGCCTGATTTCAGAAAAACTTTGAATCCGATTTTTTTTTCTTCGGAGATGGTCAATATGACGAGAAGGTACCAAAATGGGCAAATATGTTGTGTTGTAGGCTAATGATTACCTTTGCCAGAATGGCTAAGGTTATGTTTTCGGTTTGGTGGTGTGGTTCTCCCCGTTTGTGAGCAGCATAACTCGAGAGGACTTCGATGGATGCAGCTGATATTTGGTGGGTGGGTAGGGGTGTGGAAGACGAAGGTCGAGTTCGATAATGGGCCTCCTAGCGGCTTGCTAAGGTACTGCAGCAGGACCTGCATGCTTGATATCTCGCGTTCCGGACATGCTGCGGTCGTGATTTTTGAGCGTTAGGGAGCCCTTAAAGCAGGGAGTGATTGCTGCGAGTTTGGGCCCCCTAGTGGCTTTCATGGAAGTGCAGGCGCCGGTTTAATTGCAAACTTTTGTCCGCGGACAGCATAACTCGAGAAGACTTCGACGGATGCAGCTGGTATTTGGTGGGTGGGTAGGGGTCTGGGAAACGAAGGGGGAGTTCGATAATGGGCCTCCTAGCGGCTTGCTAAGGTACTGCAGCAGGACCTGCATGCTTGATATCTTGCGTTCCGGACATGCTGCGGTCGTGATTTTTGAGCGTTAGGGAGCCCTTAAAGCAGGGAGTGATTGCTGCAAGTTTGGGCCCCCTAGCGGCTTTCTTGGAAGTGCGGGCGCCTGTTTACTTTCAAACTTTTGTCCGCGGACAGCATAACTCGAGAAGACTTCGACGGATGCAGCTGGTATTTGATGGGTGGGTAGGGGTCTGGGAAACGAAAGGGGAGTTCGATAATGGGCCTCCTAGCGGCTTCCCTTGGTACTGCAGCGCAACTTCCGGGTGTGTTTTCCATCTTCTGAACAAGCTATGGCCACGAATTTCGGGTGTTAGATAGCTCTTGTGCTCAGAAGTTAGTGACATAAGTTTGGGCCACCTAGCGGCTAGTGTAGGGATAGCAGGGGAATTTTTGTCAAAAACCTCTGAAGCTTTACAACCCCCCCTGGTTTGCTTCACTCCACCTTAGCAGCTGTCACCACAGTTGAGGGGTTCCTGGTCCATGAATTGGACTGGCCTATGATCAGTCAGTACTGTGAGCAACCTGATATTTCAGAGGTGTAAAGGTCACACCTTGCAAATGTGTTAGTTGACCCTTAGGCCATATGATCAACTTGGCAAGCCAAAATGATGGGCTTATGTACATAATAACGGTCTTAGTCTGTATTCTTCTCCTTCCTTTGAGTTTGAGAGGTAGGTACACTGTCATCTCTCTTTTCACTACATGGTCTCAATTTGAGCTGTCCTTGCAGTAGTCTTTTAAAAGCCATTTTCAGTCTCAAAGCCTTCATGCATTCAAGTCTGTCTCCAAAGAGTCAGCTTGAACTATGTAGAACATGTATCTTACCTTTTATATCATATGGTTGTGAGATTTGGGGCAGAGCTAATTCAGAAGACAATTGCCCACCAGAAATTACACGGAGGTGATTTTGTGGAAAATCTTTTGGGTGTACATAGAGATACAAGGAACATAAGGTAGTAGAGCAGAGCTTGGGACATTGTTCCCAATTGACTTACATATATTTAATGTACAGTCAAGTTGTGGCTACGCTTCAAACATTCAGACTTTTCAACACATCCCCTATTGTGAGTAGGCGCGTTATCACTCTGTCATCAAATTGAAATGAACTGATGAACAGCTGTAAGGAATTCAGGTTACAAGGCGTAAGGGAAATTTGAAACGATATCGGTTACTTTTTTCTATGGATGTCTGAATTCACAGTTAGACCAATAAGTACATAATGTACATTGTTAAAAATGTGGTTGAAAGATATATATATCCAGACATGTTTTCATTGACTGTCTACAAAAAAGTAAAGAAGGGATTCTCCAGGGAATATTATATAAAATTTTCTAGATAAATATGTGGTATGGTGGGCTTTGTGCAAACTTAGAAGTAGTGCCTACCCCCTTGCAATTGTGACAGGGTGGTGGAAATGGTACTTGTTTCTCGATGTTTTAAGCTTGAGGGTGACTTCTGAACAGTTTCATACAACTAAAATGCACATTTGTGGAGTTATGGTTTTAGAGCTGAGGGGTTGCCGCACAAACCTGGACAATAGACTAAAACCACTGCGACAATTTTACCTTTGCCAGAATGGCTAAGGTTAGGTTTTGGATGTGTGAAGCCTGGGATGGATAATGATGATATCTGGTAGGTGGGTAGGGATCGGGAAACGAAGGTCAAGTTTGATAATGGACCCCCTAGCGGCTTGCTAAGGTACTGCAGCAGAAACTCAACTTTGGACGAAATAACTCTACAACAAGTTGACGGATCGTCATGATTTTTGGTATGTAGATAGAATGAGTGATGACTTACATAATGAGATACTAATTATGCACATCAACAGCTCATTTGCATAATTAATTAGGAAAATTTATAAATCCACAGCATTCCATGATAGGACTTTCAAACTTGTCACATATGTAGCTGGGAAGGAGAGAAATGTCTATAGATATCAATTATGCAAATGATGACCTCATTTGCATTATTAATGAGAAAATGTGAACATGTTGACGGATCATCATGTTTTTTGGTATTTAGGTAGCGTAAGTGAAGACCTACATAATGAGATACCAATTATGCAAATCAACAGCTAATTTGCATAATCAATTAGGAAAAGTACAAAAACCCACTGCATTTCATTATAGTACTTTCATCAAAGTTGTCACATATGTAACTGAGAAAGAGGGAAGAGAGTAAGGGGTGTATTTTATTAAAGACTGAAAGAGAATAAGTCAAGAATGGATCAAACGATCATCATGATTTTTGGTATGCTGATAGCTTAAGTAATGCTTGATACAATTTGATATCGATTAATGGTAACTTGGGATCTAATTTGCATAATCAATGTCGAAATTTTATAAACCAACTCCAAGCATATAATTATAAAGAAAATGAAATGAATAACGCATTTGTCTACAGACATCATTCTACATAACAAACCTTGTTATTTGGCAAAGGTATGTGTTCGTGGAACTCTAGTTGTACTTGTAGAAGTCACACTAGCCAGATATCCATGGCTGTAGATATAGAAATGAAACTAGTTAGATAGTTGTAAAAGTAGCACCAATGTGGATGCCATGAGTAGTTGCCATGTTGGTAAGTGACACTAGTGTCACCTTTACTACACTAGTTTGCGTCTTGGATACAGGAATGAATGCCTTGTTGGCTGTAATCAATCAATCAATCAAAATTGTTTATTATAAAACAAGTTTCTGGCAGCCAGGGGCTGAATTGTGTCTTGTTGTACATAAAATCACATTTACGATTGCTTATTACGACATACATAATCACTAAAACGTGATTTAACTTTAAAACTAATGGTCAAAACTAATGATCGATGGCGAGCATTGCTGCTTTAGTGGATATTTCGTATAAAATGAATAGTAATACATTTGGCGTACAGCTCGTATACAGTGTCATTTTGTTTCGTTGATAAGACCTAGCAGTGACGGCACTGGGCTGTTACGGAATCTGGCAGTACGGGTGCTAGGTAGAGTCAGTGCCTGTGCGTTCCGCAGGTTACGGCCATGCGTCTGTCCACGGGTCTGCGGTATCAGGTCTGCATGCAGTTCGTTCAGACTTCTGCATGCTGGCTGCAAACCTACGGCAGAGGTTACTTCTTCTTTCCTCCAGTGTTTCAAGTCCGCACTGTTGCAGGGCTGCTGTATAGTCAGTGTAGTGTCGCCCAAGGATTGTTGGACAAGCGCGTCTCTGTACGTGTTCCAGGGCTGCAGTCTGCTTACGTGTGAGACTGTGGTGGTACGCTGGTGCACAGTATTCCAGAATAGGCCTGATAAAACCACTGTAAACTGTTACCAAGTCAGCTACCGGTAGTCCGAACGTCTTGAGTCTTCGGAGCAGAAACATGCGTTTGTTACCCTTTTTGTGGACTCACAGACTTGCTTGTTGCTTGTAATAATATGTTTCGTCGCTTCAATTCTTGTTTTTACAATGTTTATTGCTTATATTTGGAAAATTTAGCCATCTTGTTTTTTACCCTTCTTGTTTTTTTTCGCCCTATCTCACTATTTTTTCAGTCTACAGGGGATGTCATCCATAAAATTTACTTGCTGTGGCCTTATTTAGTTTTGTGCTGAATGTGGACGAACAGCGCTCCCTGGCGGGAAGTCTAAGAACCGATCCAACATCCGCACGCTTCATTGACTTGACTTTTATATATAGTATATAAGATCCACAATTAGCCTAACAATATACAAGTACATTGCATACGTAGCCATTTTCCTGTGGTCCTTTGTGCCGTCAAAATTTTTCACTGTTTCAAAGATACGGACTTTTTTACCTAGAGACGTAAATATAAGCATTACCCTGAATGATAGTTCCAGGTTCTCCCCTCCCCATATCTCCATGCCCGTGTCGTACAGCCCCAAGTGGTGGAAGTACTCCTTATCGATGGCGAACAGTCCACCTGCCATGGTGGGGGATCTGCAGAAAAAAGTGACGACAAACGAAGTGTGGCTACTTCTTAACTCGCCTTCCTCTCTTGCCGTGCCGCAGCCCGTGTCTATCAAGCAACTACGCATGCCCTGGCCTGCAAAACGTCCTTTAAAAAAAATAGCGTTGGAGGAAAAGTTGCCAGCCAATCACGTCGTCACTCAGGGTCAAGCGGCAACTTGATTGGCTCCAACAACATGAGAGAGTATGATTGGCTGGCGGTTGGCCAGCGCTTAAGCCCCCTTCACAAATGAACCTGATGCCTACGAACAAATGGCAGAGTTTCTTCGTCGGCATCAGGGTCATACCTCCTCGTAATTTAGAGCTCGCTGACAACTCGGCTGAGCTAAATTCTTGACTTGTAAAGGGGGCTTAACGATACGGGAACGGTGGATCTCAGATCATGAGTAACTGCTTTTTGGCGTATAATCCGAATATATCCACATACATGGTACTGCAAAAACCCATAAGACGATACTAGTTTACGTACAAGCCCGCGTACGTTCTGTGTAAGTCGTTACTTACAATATCGGGTCGACGGACAGTCCTCTCCTCTTCTCGTAACTGGCGGGAATTTTCTCCCAGCGGAAGATGAGTCTCCAGTCAAAGCCTCCTCTCTGGTGGGGAAAGCGAATAAATAGCTAGGAATCAGCATTACGTAACCATGATGGAGAAAACGTCTATAAAAGGTCAGATATCCCGGCAATAAGATATACAAGTTATTCAAACAACTGGATAGAATTTGGAAGCGGTCAGACGTTTCTGGTAGCATCCACTCCCTATCGTCAGTGACTAAGAAATGTCTGATAGTTTTATTCATGATGTATCAATGACTATTATTCTTATTATTTTTGCTATATGATTTATACGCTATCAAATACTTTTTGTTTCAATACCTCAGTACAAATAGTATTTGATTTACTATGATTTTGCTCGACCTCCGACCTCTTCCACTCTGTTTTCTGTTAATTCAATTAGACATTTTGTTGTATATATAAGAACTAAGTTGATTTATTTTATGTTACTTCACGTATGCAAATCACTGATTTTCAGTTTACCATATGTTTGCTTTCTGTTCTTTCAAAGTTATAATTTGTATTATTTGTACATTTCTGTTGCTATTATTTCTGTATTGTTTTAATGTGGACTCCAGGAAGACTAGTGTATTTCACTAATGGAGATCTAAATAAACCAAACCAAACCAAAGTTTCCAGTTGTTTGAGTAACTGTTATCTTTGGTATAGAATCAAGAATGTATCAAATGTAATCACATCGTTGTGTGGTGTAAAAACAGAATGTATATCTGTACGGCAGCTCAGTTGATGATTGTGATTCAAGAAAACTGCAGGAGACTAGAGAAGAAGATAACAAACAAAAGAGGACGCAACATGACATAAAATGTTAGAAAACAAACAAATGAAGCAGTAAACCTTTACATTGACCAATCTAGCATTTGTCTTCCAAGACAACACATCCACAAAGCTTCTCAAAAAAGTACTTTGCCGAACCGATTATGGAAAACTTACCTGAATGATTGCAAGATGGCGATATTCAAATGTTTTGAAATCTATGACGTCGATGACAGGTGTGACCACGTGACTCCGGTTTTGCACGATGCGATCCAAGAGAGGCTCTAACCATCCTGTGGAGAACAGTCGACATTAAAATTTCTTTTGTTTGAAGTGGGAAGATACAACCAGACTCCTCCGAATAATAGACTCTGTACACTTTGTAACTCCAACCGTATCATGGTATAGAAAATGAAGTCCATTTTATATTAGAATGTTCTTTATATAATGATATACGCAACTCTTTTATCAGTGCTCCCAATGTACATACACGATGTAAATAGTTAACCAACGACAACCTGTATGTACGCATAATGACAACCACAAACCACAACACAATCTCTGTGGGTTCGCATACACATGTTTTAAGAAAAGGGAAGAGGCATGTAAATGTTAGATATAGTGATAGCATAGCTGCAGATGTATTGTTTATTCAACTGCAATACTACATATAATAGTACTTAGTCTTTAGTATCCCATCATGGGATCTGTTGCATTTAGCCCACATGGGCAGTAACATGCAAATAAAGATCATTCATCGTTAAAAGAATGTGGGACAAATTCCAGACAACAGACTTTATCTAGACAACACTGGCTGAAATAGTTGGGACAGTTCCAAATTTTTCGGCTGATGAAACCCGTCTATTGCAGCCGTGACGTTGGAGACACATGACGTGTGATCTTATAATCCAATTTTAATAAAGACTGCATCATAGGGTTGTAAATGCCAGATAACCTGTGTCACCCCCCGTCTCTGTTTAACGTTTGCCGGTGTCAGCCGAAAATTTGGGTAAGTTACAACTATCTTTTACCTGTCTATTCGGAGTTTAGTTTCTCCAGATTTAGTGTCATTTACCAACACAGATGAACTTTTATATGACCCTACCAATATTGCACTCGCAGTGACAGTGATGCTCCTACCTATATTGCACTCGCAGTGACAGTGATGCTCCTACCTATATTGCACTCGCAGTGACAGTGATGCTCCTACCTATATTGCACTCGCAGTGACAGTGGTGCTCCTACCTATATTGCACTCGCAGTGACAGTGGTGCTCCTACCTATATTGCACTCGCAGTGACAGTGATGACCCTACCTATATTGCACTCGCAGTGACAGTAATGCTCCTACCTATATTGCACTTGCAGTGACAGTGATGCTCCTACCTATATTGCACTCGCAGTGACAGTGATGCTCCTACCTATATTGCACTCGCAGTGACAGTGAAGACCCTACCTATATTGCACTCGCAGTGACAGTGATGCTCCTACCTATATTGCACTCGCAGTGACAGTGATGCTCCTACCTATATTGCACTCGCAGTGACAGTGATGCTCCTACCTATATTGCACTCGCAGTGACAGTGATGCTCCTACCTATATTGCACTCGCAGTGACAGTGATGCTCCTACCTATATTGCACTCGCAGTGACAGTGATGCTCCTACCTATATTGCACTCGCAGTGAGAGTGATGACCCTACCTATATTGCACTCGCAGTGACAGTGATGCTCCTACCTATATTGCACTCGCAGTGACAGTGATGCTCCTACCTATATTGCACTCGCAGTGACAGTGATGCTCCTACCTATATTGCACTCGCAGTGAGAGTCTAGGAAGACCAGGACGTCAGCCCGGGCGTGGGACGCCCCCAGCAGCCGCGCGCGGATCAGGCCCTCCCGCTGGTGGGTCCGGATCAGCTTCACCTTCGGCAGCCCCGAGACGTAATCCGTCAGCTGAGCCTTTAGATGATCTGTTGGAGATATAAAAAAACATGGAACTATCCATACATGATTTACATTCGAGTGATATTTCCATTCGATCCTTCTTTGTTTTTGTTTTCCAGTTTGATCCACTGGTATTGATTTGAACTGCCAGTTCATTCTACTAGTGATGCTCAAAAGAAGAGTGATGGATGTCACTCGAAACGTCAAAAGAAACGTCCGGAAGTAAACATCCTAAAAATAAAAAATAAAATAAAAACTGGATGTCTGACCTCCATAGATGTATTGTAAAACATGGTTGCATGTAGAACATAATTGTTGTACGCAGTAAAAATGTCTTCGAAATTCGAATTCAATAAATCTTTGTGAATCTATCACATGCTACCGTTACTTCTAACGGTTGTAGTCATGTAGAGAATCTGTGATTTCAAGTGTCGTATCCTGTATTAATGTACGCACAAACACAAAGCACATTTATCATCTGCTGGTACTCATAAAGTCTCACCGATGTCATGTCAGACCACATCAAAAACATGGGCGAAAATAAATGTGTGGCGCGTGAAATTCACCCATTTACAGTAGATTTGAACTTGAATTCAATACGAAAAGCTAGCTGTAATGGAGATTCTTAACGTTAATATGGTAAGGACTGCTCTTGTCAAAGCAACTGCACGCTCCTTGTTTGCATAGATGGAAGGTTTCTTTAGCTCCTGTCACGCAAAGACCGACGATGGCCTGTCGACCAGTCTCAAGAGTATGATTGGGACTTGGTCGTGAGCAATGTCATCTGTGGTTGGGTGTTAGTCTGTCGGCAAGGCTGACCACTGATATTTTGAGGTCGTCTGTGCCAACCTTACGTGAATTTTGAAAAACCTAAGTTGGCAAAGCCATATTCTGTGTTACATTCTATCACGGGAGCGAGTCAGATTGCGATGGTTCCAGGCTACTCGTAACCCAACGGCGACCTTGGATGGGCAGAGGTCATGATCAGGAGCAAAAGCCGTGGGAAGATCCTGAGTGAGTGACAGGGACTGTAACACTAGCCGCACCTACCATATTGGCTGTAGTCGTCCACCGTGATGACTTCCGTGATCTCTTCAGAAGCAAACAAAGCAAATCTTGATACATATCAACAGTTATAAAATCATGATGATTTTGTACTGGAGTGCTGGAGGCAACCAAGGTCCCAGACCCTCTAGACTCTCCAAAACCTCTAGATGAGGATGGGACTAGGTGAGATGGTGAGGATTATGTACTGATTGTGTACGTTTAGCTATAGAAGAATGCGATGAATTCCAAGCTTATCCTAACCTCGCAACGACCCTAGTTCGGGAGAGGTCGGGAGTCATAGTCGTAGTAAGGTCGTGGGTAGGTCGTGGGATGGTCCTGAGTGAGTGAAAGGGTCTGTAATACTAGCCGCACCTACCATATTGGCTGTCGTCGTCCACCATGATGACTTCCGTGAGCAGCTCGGACGGGGTTGTTCTCAGCACGCTGTGGACCGTCCGCATCAGGGTGGACCAAGCCTCGTTGTGGAAACAGATGATCACACTCACGGCGGGAAGACGGCTGACGTCATACTCCTTGCTTTTGCAACTGTCGATGATAGAAATGTTCTATTTAGTTATATAAAAAGGAGATAACTCAACTTTAGAAATATGAGTAGCACTGAAAAGCTATGCAAGAAACATAATTTATATGTTTATGAAACATATTCTTCATGCGTTTTGACAAAGCAAATATATAGACTCATATAAAATATAAACTCGCACAATCCTACATTTTCACCATTACCAAGAAGCGAGAAGAAGCCAAACACCAACATGGATACTAGTTATGATTGTGACCTGTTATTAGCTCGGTTTGGTTAAAATGTACAATACAGATCTTCATTCGGCTATTCGATATCGAAAAAGAAATCCATGGTAACTGTCAACATACCCGAGTGAACATAAAGATGGAATGGATAATCGTAGAAAAGCACAAAATGTGAATTAGAGGGCACGAGATGCATTTAACAAAACAAAGTCGAGATGATGTTAGTCAACGAAATCATTATGTTTGTTTTAACACAATTACAAACCTGACGAGCAGTCAAACGTCTAAAAGTTTTCCCCTAGAACTAGAGTGGAATTCGTTACCACCATGTACAATTTTGGCCGTTCAGTGATATAACGTTAACCAGCTGCTGTCGCGTCATATACATGCAAGGTCGGTGTGTTATACTGACTATACTACTATACAGAACTACAATCAATACTAATAGAAAAGGGTAGCTGTTACCAAACGTTGCAAAATCAGGCCAAAAAAGCTGAGAATGGACCGAATCCTTACATCTGCTTGGAGATCAACTGTTAGGGAAAGCCGGTATATTTTTCGTTCAACGACTGGACCAAACCTTTTCTTTCCAGGTCAGCGCCAAAGTCAAATTGTATATCTCCCCATCTCCCCACTGAGGCCTATGGTATTACTACCGCATGGCAAGGGACTTTTTCCTCGGTCAGATATGTAAATACATCGCCATGGTTGACACATTTTCCGAGGACTCAGTCGATAAGGCGTCAGAAGGATGACGGCTGAGATACAACGAGGACTAAGTTATTGCTTTCATCAAAGCACGGTATAGAGAAATGTTAGGCTAAAAGCATGAACACACACGGGTCACAGAGCTCGTTACTGTTTAACCTGGATGCCCGGCTTTGTCCCCAACATGTCCCCAAGAAAATTTTGCTACAGCCCTCTCTCCTGGCTATAACCAATTCAAACGACAATTTTTTTTATTGCCGAATGACCTCGAACGGCAGGCAAGACCCCAGCACCGTAGAGATACTGGGGAGCTCCCAATGGTCTAGCTTCCAGGCTAGAACTGTCCCTAATGGCGGCCCATTCCTTCACTCTTTAGACTGGAACGGGCCCAAAAACGTCTCTCTTGAGGCGGCGAAAGCCTTCACAGGCGCACTTGGTGAAACGCCGCGAAAACGTGCCTCCGAAGTTTTTCTAACGGGCAGACGGAGTAAGATGTCCGCCCGTGTGCCAAGAAGAAGGCCGGTTCGGCCGCTAACGACAACCATACTTCCCTTCGGGGACGATCAGCGTTGCTGACATGATTGATATTCCGACGCCACCTCAGCGTTCCGACAGTTTTTGTAGGGTGTGTGTCCCGGGTACCTCCCACTGCACATGTGGGCCATAAGATAGGAACTAGGTTACAGGTAATCTACAAGCAGATGTGGGGAAGCAGTGAGAGTGTCCCGGGTCCGTCCCGGTTCCTGTAAATGCATTTAAGTTCGCGGGGATTTAATTTCGCGGTAGAAAATGGACTTTTCGCGGTGGTTTTAATTTCGCGGTAGCACCATGCACTGTAGTCTCTTACTGTTATGGAAAAAAATGTTCGCGGTGGTTTTAATTTCGCGGTAGCACCATGCACTGTAGTCTCTTACTGTTATGGAAAAAATGTTCGCGGTGGTTTTAAATTCGCGGTGAAGCGGCCGCCGCGAAAACCGCGAACATTAATCCACCGCGAACATTTCTGCATTTACAGTACTTTACACTGCACAAAAGTGTGTGGCCATTGGAACTAGGTTACAGGTGGTGTGCAAACAGATGTGGGGACTTTCTTGAGAACAACAGTTTGTGCCTTTATCCTATTTACCATGATTTTTTTTTTCTTGCCAATGTTCAAGCGACATTTTCATGCCACCTCCCAGGTATTAAACACACCCCTTACCCACCGGTCACCCCACCCCCAGCACTTTCTGTGTCTCCAATGGGTGGGGTGGGGGTGGGGGTTGAGCGGTAGTCCTGGCAGTAAACTTGGAACCAATTGCTTGGAACAATCAGACAACCACCATGATGCACTACTCTCCAAGCAGAGGTTCGACTCCGACTGTTGTTGTTTTTCAACGTTTTTAGGCGTTTTTATTAGGCTTCCATTTTCTTTATGTTTTCCGCGAGACATAAAGTAACCCGCACAAAATAGAAAGCGCGATAAAAACGCCCGATAAAAACTGCCGAAGCCTAACCTCTGCTTGGAGAGAAATAATGCTATCTGGTAATGTTTACCGACTGGAACGCTAAGTTGAAGTTCAGGGTCAAAGGGCTGTCATTGCAATGAAATGAAGAGATATATTCGTTTTCATACGGGGTGTCAAGTCGCCACCCTTCCAAACGCGGGCGATATTTTCTGTCAATGAACTGTGAAGACGATCTTCGGATGATGTCAGGATCCAACCGGAACCATGTGGGCCCTGTCAAACATGCTTGCGTCATGTGAGTCAGGAGTTAAGTGAGGGTCAAGTTATTTGCAGCACATCGCGATTGTATGTCTACTGGGTTTGATTTCTATATACACTAACCGTACCGGCAGCACATTTTGAACAAACAGTTGCATTTTGAAACCAATAATGATTGGTTTATTCAGGAAACACATACACTATGTACAAGGTCTCGCAGGCAACCTCAGTTACCTGAATTATGCTTGTGCATATATAACATTGTCACATTTACAATTTGCAAAAAAAAAAAAAAACATGATTTAAAAGCGTAATTACAGAATTAGTTTAAAACTCAACTTATAAACATAATAAAATTGCCTGATAGAGTGGCACACAATACTAGTGTAGTTGTACGAATGTCCAAATAGTCCATAGTCCATAACATTTAAGTGTTGTTTAGTAGCTTTACCATGTACGGAATCGGACTTTTTTTGTACCTATCAGTTCTCGCATAGACAGGGTCTAGCAGGTGAGAAGCCCTGGTCCGCCTGCCTAGCCTCTACCAGGCTTCGTGGGTCGGTGGTCTAATTGTAGAAATTGGGCAAATAGAGTCTATAGTACGCTAGGGGAGTCAGCCGGCCGAGTAGGACCATTATCCGAACCACAAGCCTGTGCGGACTCGGCATCGGCATTGTGGTTCGGATAATGGTCCTACTCGGCCGGCTGACTCCCGTAGCGTACTATTGACTCTATTTGCCCAATTTCTACAATTAGACCACCGAATCACGGAGCCTGGTAGAGGCTACCGCCTGCCGCTCACCTCGCCACCGTCCGTCAACTTGATACCCCTAAATACCCTGTTTCTATACACAACGGATAAAGCGAAAGGTTACCCCGCGAATAAAGGTGAACTTAAAGGCGTTATCTACGTGATACAGAGTGCGTACATAGAGATCAGATACAGCATTTGTGTTCCAAGGGCAGTCGTGACAATGAAGGTAGTGATACAAAATACGAAACTCGAAGTCGCGATATCATTATTTCGTTGGGGGGGGGGGGGGGTGTCACCCTGAAACCCACAGGCACAGTAATAAAACCGCCGCAAACATTTCAAGACCTGCAATACTTTGGCTGGGTTTGTACGTGCTCTAAAAACTTAATCGGTGTACTATACAGTTATCACGTAGATAACGCAAGTTCACCTTTATCGGAGTAACCTTTGTCGTTATCCATTGTATTTAGAAATAGGGTATTTAGGGCTATCAAGTCGTTTCATAGCCTACGGTAGATTATTTTCGCGGGGGCTCTATTTGGCGATCGAAAGTTTTTCGCGGTTGAATGAAATCTACAGTAAAGAAGCAATGCATTGGAGACCCATAGTCATGATTGTATTTTATGTTATGGTTTCGCGGTGATAATGTTCGCGGTGATACGTTGGCTGTGGAAAGAATTCTGTACTTTATCAGTAATACAATAGAAACTCGTTGTCTCGTGGGTAGTAAATGAAACTTAGATTAAAACTCGTATGTCAACTTGAACGTGACAGGTTAAAGACATGCTGAAACTCTACCTTGGCGCGTCCCCAAGAATACGTTGTGAATTACTTACACTCTGTTTCGGATTACGACGTCGTAAATTACCAGCAGCTGGGAGCAGTAAGGACTTATAAGGACGTCGCAGTTTTTCTTGGCAAAGTAAAGCTAAGCTACAGTTGTGAGTACCGTATTTCCCTGATGCACTCCCCAGGCGTTGGGGATAGAGGCGTAATAATACAGCTGTCACCGGCTGAGGTGCACAGTGGAGTTTGGAACATTATTTGGTTGATGTGAACCTAGCCTGGATGCCAGACTTTTCTAGGGCCAATGCAGGGTCCTCGACTCCAGGACCAACATGCTTGGAAGGAAATTGTACTACATCCCCGCCGTACCCAGCCTCCCGAGTTAGACCCTCAGCCAGATCCCCGTGAAAAAGAATTTATTGAAAGTTAATCAACCTTAAGCACTTTGGCCCTATTTCTCTAGCCTCTGCCAGGCTCCGTGGACCGGTGGTCTAATTGTAGAAATTGGACAAATATAGAGTACGTTAGGGGAGTCGGTCAGTTAGTACAATCATCAAACCACGTGGTAAGGACTAAGGATGATTTCTACAATTAGACTACCGACTCACGGAGCCTGGTAGAGGCTACTATTTCTCATCCATTACATTGTTTGCCAAACATCACCATAGGGAGAAATACGTAACTGGTGATAAAATGTTGATATGTTAATCAGCCCCCTGTGTTGATGATGGTGATGATGATGATGATGACTTACAAGGTCACCATGTAGTAAATGGGGCTCTTTGCGAAACGAACAGTATTGGCTTTAAAATATGTTAACCGGTAGTTAGTTAGAAAGTCTGTAACCTGGCTTATAGAATAGCACCAAGTGTTCCAACCACCTTTTGGCCCGTGATGATATGTTCCCCATTACGCTCAATGTTCCCTAACCGGCGCAGCAGACACCGACGCGACATTAGGTCACATTTCCGGCATTATTTACGAGCGAAAAAAAGTCCGCAAAATTCTCCTTTTTATGAGCAGTTAGGACGGCACAGACTGGTATTACAGACATACATTGGCTTGGGTGATTGCAGCAAGCAGTTTCTTTCACGAACACGTTTGTTTCATTCTATTCGGACTCATGACTGGGGATTCAGAGATCGCAACATCTGTTAGTGTCACATGAGTATTTAGCGTATTGTGTGATAAGGGGTCGTCTATGGCTATCTATCCGTCTGTCTGTCTATTTACCTCGTCTGTCTGTCTCTTTAAACTAGATCATATTCTCATATTCTCATGTCCGACATTCTCACATTAAGGTTACATTTAGAGCTATGCATAAGTATAGATTAGAAACAGAAATATATCGGTCATTATGAATTTTAGCACATTGGAAACATTATAGTCATTGCAGAAAAGTTACTGCAGTTTATGGCCCTCTTCGGTCAGTAATGACTATGGTAAAATCCTACTTGATTGCAGTTTAATTCACGACAGTTATGTAGATGTATACTTTAAAGATTATGACATACTTACGCGATGATTATGATGGTGATACTTTAAAGAACGTGTGCGATATAGACCTCCTTTATTTATCAAACCACATTCACCGTTATATTTATTATGAAAAAAAACACAGCCAGAACAAGAGTTATCAAAAATGGAAGTTGAGCTGCAATACCTTAAGACGCCGCCCATTATCAAACTTGACCTTCGTTTTCTTTACCCATACCCACCTACCAAATATCATCAGAATCCATCAAAGGCTTCTCAAGTTATGTTACTAACAAACAGACAGACACACACACACATAGACAAACACGCTCAAAACATAACATAACTAACTCTGATTTGAAAAACTGTGCACATAAGACTATCTGTGCGTCTCCGCCCTATCTCTGTATTTTCATTCCGCTGGGCTAACAGACACCCTATAAGTACCTTAGTTTAAACGTCTGCAGATCAGCGTGTACACGGAGTCTTTAAAGAGGTGCTTAGACGGGGTCAGGGGACTGGCAGACTTGTCGAGGAAGAGGGTCTGTATGGGGTGGGTGGCAACGCTTAACGGTAAATTACGGCCCAATTCCACTGCAACAGAGCGTCCAACAAATTTATTATGCAAACAAAAAGTTTTTTTACGCTTTGTGTGTTTTTACGCTTTGTGTGTACTTTTCACACGATATTTCTATAATGAAGTCAAAGGTCACACGCTTACAAGTATCAAAATATACTAAGTGAATTCGACCTATCCTTGCTTCTTTTGATGGTGAAAATATAATAGCAGATATGTTTTATAAATTTGTATATAATCAAAGGTTTGTCTAAACTAGTTATGAATATGCATTTTATAGTATTACTCAGGTATATGAAGCAGAAACATTGATTGCATCAATCTATAAGTATAAAGTTGGTCTTGCGCTTTCTTGTGTAACAGTGGGGTTCAAGCGCCACAACTGACTTGTCCAACGGGTCCGGACCTTTTGGCCCAGCGATTATGGCGTTGAACTAGTTTAATACCTGGCGGGCCCGGGTCCGAATCCCGGGAGCCAGGAGACTGTATGCATGTACTACTCGCCTCTTGTGTTTCACTTGTAAAGCTGGTTCACATTTATCCGTGGGGTAACCTATATCCGTTGTATTTAAAACAGGGTATTTATAGATATCAAGACGACGGATGGTGGTTTCAAATTGTAAATTTTCAAAATATTGCAGTTTATAATCAAGGCTTCCGTCGACCTGATATCTCTAAATACTTTCTTTTTGAAGACAGAAAAATGGATATGAGTTACCCCGCGGATAAAGGTGAACTAGCGTTGTAATTCACATTCTAAAATCTACTCCCTGTGCCTCGCGGAAAAAGGTTCATGCAGACCCTCGTGAAACACGGTAAGACTTGCGTGCTGCACACACTGAGTCACGGTCACGGTTCAGCCGTCATCAAAATTCTTTGCGCAAATATTTCCCTTTCACCGCCAGACGCTTGGACAGTGATATCAACGGAGCTTCTAAATACAGCTTAGCTATGCCGTAACGCTGTCCGTGGTCGGGCCTGATAAAACAAACGGGCCTGGCGTATTGCTAAAGACACTTGTCGCCACTTGGACTCACGTTGCTTTGCACGCAAGTAAACGATTTTCGAACGACAGACGCACATATCACTGGTCTATTCTTACCCACCCTATCGGGATCAGGACAAGCTCATACGTGTAGTAGACTATAGTAACAGCGTTGCAGACGTTTTCGTTTGTAATCTTCCGCACTCTGACAAAATGAGTCCGTTAGTTTCCATGGATTTGTAGAGGAGAACAGAAATTATTAAAGAAGACTAATCTGACGCAGATAACTGACAGTCAACGGCAGAGCAGAGGGAGCAAGAGAGAGGAAAAGTGTGTGTGTGTGTGTGGTGGTGGTGGGGGGGGGGGGCTAATTCAATTTGGTGTGGAAAACTTTCAATCGGAAAAGAATAAGTTTTTATCAGCCATCAGATACAAGACCTCTTGACCGTCACTAGTTGCGGAAGGAAAGAAGTGAATATGACTTTGAAAACAGAACGTTCTCTAATACAATGATTGTTATCAGTTGTAAAATTGTCAAAACGTAAACCACGCGCTAATTGATTCATTGATTGTCTGGTTGATTGGTCGATTGATTAATTGATTGATTGATTGGCATTTCCTCTAAGGGCATGAATGGACAGGAATCTGTCCCGTGTGTTCACACAACTAAAACGTCTCACGCCCAAAGCCTCTCTCTAGATGTAGGTCACCATCTATTTGTATTTACTTTACCTAAACGACTGGCCATTTCCAAATGTATCCAGTTGTGCATGTGCTTGAATAACTGTTACCTTGCAGATTGATTGATTTCTTTTACGGACATGAATGGCCAGGAAACTGTCTTGTGAATAATGTCAAATTGGAAATGAATTTCATTTCGTCATGGAGTGCCCTATATATGATGTGTTACGCCATAAGTTATTCACATTCATATGTCTAAATACTACAGATTTCAAGATACTCGATACCAGAAGTAGATTTGACTATAACGTTAAGATCCGACAGCCCTCATAATGCTAAGATGCCCCATGCCTTGGTTGTATGGAGGTTTTCTTATTTATCCTATATTATTTAGTTAGTAGAGTTTTAAGATTTATTCTGTACCCACTTCTTTTGTAGCTTCTATTTAACCATACAAAAATCACTGTACTTCTTGCCGTGTCAATAAAGCTTGTTGTTGCTGTTGCTAACACAGTGAAAACAGATAGACTATCACTAATGTCTCACGCCCCAGGCCTCTCTATATGTAGGTCACCATTTACTAGTATTTGTACAGTAGAAGCCAGTTAATTGCACACCGGATTAACGCACACTTCTGTTAACGGCACGGAATCCCAAAATCCCAAAACAGTGAGGTCCAGCTAGATAACTTCACATTATTGCACAAGCCGGATAATTGCACGAAATTTGCTGGCAAATAGGCCGTGCAATTAAGCGGCTTCCACTGTATTTACCCTAAACGAATGGCCATTCCAAAATGTAACCATTTGTACGGTGCTTGGGCGGATTGATCTATTGATTTCTTTTACGGGCATGAATGAGTTGAGCAGGAAACTGCCTTGTGTGTTGACACAGTGAAAACATAGATAGGCAATTACTAATGTCTCACGCCTCCAGCCTCTCTAGATGTAGGTCACCATTTATTTGTATTTACCCTCGCGGCGCTATCTGTCCTCACGGGGGGAACCCGGTCTTCCCGGGTTCACACGTGCGTATATTTTCAAGTCCGTCTGAGGTCCGTATGGAAGTCTTAGCCCCTACCCACCGCTCTCTACCAGCCTCCACAGGTTACTTGAAAATAGCAGAAATTGGACAAATACAGACAGATAGCATGCCAAACATGCTGGCCGTGGAGTATGGTTTGCCACCCAGATAACTCCTCTGGCGTGTTTTCTGTCTATATTTGTCCAATTTCTACTTTTTCCCAGCGACATGTGGAGTCTGGTAAAGGCTAAGAAATCACGACGGACCTCAGACGATCTCAGACGTGTGAATCCACCCTCAAGAGGACCCAACAATCCTACCTGAGAGTAATAACAAAAGCAGAACCCAAGTGTATTAAGCTGGTGTGTTACGCCGAAGGGCGGTTATACCGGCTATATAGATACAGATACAGATACAGGTATGTGTTACTCACAGCCAATGTCTTCCGTCTGGGATGGTCCTGGTCAGAGGGATCTTGGAGCTGGCGAACTCGTTGAAGGCGTATTTCTTGTACCCTTCCTCCAACTGCTTCCGATCCTGCGGGGAGAGATTCCTCAGGACCACCCCCTGACCCAGTTCTCCTGGTGCCTGGACGTCTGGAGTCGCCTGCTGTACTCCAAAACCAATATTCCCATTATTACTCTCGTAGTTATCATTTTTGACAGCGTTGCCGTTCTTGTTGCTGTTGTCGATTCGCACATTCCAGCGTTTCGGTATCCGTGCCCGCGGCGGATCCGCTGCTAGTCGCGAAGACCGCCCCCGGCCTAGACGCGTATTGTTTCCGACAGCTTCCCGTCTATCTTCAATCCCCACTACGTTGTTGTTGTTGGCTCTGACGCTGAACTTTGCGGCGTTCGGGGCTCGCGGGGCCGCGTATGCCAACCACGCGCTCCCGTTGTTGACGGGTGACGCGTTCCCGCCGACGCGGCTCGGGGCCGAGGCGCGCCGCATGGCCGCACGTACTCGCAAGTCCAGCCCCCGGGTCGGCTCCGGGTCGAGCCGCTCCTTGATGAACTTCTCGTCCACGGGCAGGGCGGCGAATTTGACCCGCCGAGCATGGTGATGTGGCGCGGCGCTCTTCCTGTCCCAAGCGTAAGTGTACACCATGAGCAAAGCAGCGGCGGTGAGCAGAGCCTTGAGCGCCTTGCAGACCAGTCCAAGCCCGTGCCGTCTACATGCTCGTCTCATCATATGCGCGACGCTCTCGATCGGGAAGGCTAGGCCCGACGCCGACGTCTCACCAGCTTCCCGCCTAAACACGTCGTCGTGTCTAGTCGTGCCCAGTCAGGTACAGCCTCCTCACGCGCCGAGAGCATAGCATCAGTTCTGCCCACGACTGGTCCCCAAAGTCACCTATGGTAAACTTGTGGAACAATCTACAACAATCATTCTTTTCTCTCTCTCTTAGTCTCTCTGTATCCTCCCTCTGGTCTTCACCGTGGGATTTCTGACTGCCTTCTGTCAAGTTCTCTAGCCAGTGCTGCCTCTAGTGTGAGAAGGAAAATTCAGACGACCGGGTTACTTTCAGCCCCTGTCGGCGATCTTGAAGGCGAGAGTTGAATCTCGGCCAAATGCGGGCGCGCGTTAACATTTGTCAGCTGGTCCAAATACCAAACTTGTCGCTTTTGAACCGGGATCTCTCGCGCGGGGAACGGCTGGCTGGCCCACTATACTAGCAGCAGCGTCTAAAGGTACAAAAGGACGGGAGCTTACGGAAGACTAGTCTCTACCAGACATACTAAGCTGGCCATTATAGGGAGGATAATTTTCCAGGGGAGTTTTCCTACCAGAGGAGTTGGCCGGCCGCTCATGAGAGGAAACATGAACCTAAGCTTGGACTGACGTCCCTGGCCAATTTCACGATTTTTTTCTCGAATTCTACGATCCCCGCACCCCTATAGGAAGGCCTGATGGAGGCTAACGGAAGACCACACAACACACTGCGCCCTGTTACGCCGCGTTCTCTGAGCGAGAAGATCTCAAAAGGCGAGAGTCTCACCAGCTGGACTTCCCTGGTATATAGACAGTAATCCCGGCCTAATCACTCTCGCTTTTGTCGAGCACTTTCACTCTCATCCCTGCAGGAATTTGCATGACAAAGTGCCACCCTCACCACTTCAAACAAACCCCCTCCTTAATGCTGTTTAATAAACGTTCCGACCACATTAAGGGTCAGATCACAGACTGATGGCATGGAGGTTGAAAGGGGCATTCCACTCTCGGAAGGGAGAGTTGTTTTCTAATAGATAACGTGTCAATGAATACATATGATTTTGTGGAATTCACCTTGGGATGAATTGCGCAATGTGTGTTTTGTAAAACAATATGACACTCACTAAATCCATGCAGACCCTACCCATGTATTCTCTGTACTATAGACACTTCTTTTATTGTGCATATTTTCGGAATAAATGAGGAGCGATAACTAAGCACATCGAGAGGACAAATTGCTCATAAGATTTAGCGCTCCTGAAATTAGTTTTGTAAACTAACCTAAACGTCTGGCGTTGTCAGACACGTGCACATTGTATTCAGCCATGGGACTAATCTAATTATTAGAGGGGAGTTTAGTAGAAGGCTGAATATTTGAGCAACTGGGTACTTTATGATATAATGTGAAGTAGTATGCATTTATTACTTCCTAGATTTAATATCTATCGGAAAATAAACTCCCGTGTGGAGTGGAATGCCCCTTTAAATGTCCCATACAGAGTCAATGTGAAGTAGTATGCATTTATTACTTCCTAAAACTAATATCTATCGGAAAATAACACTCCCGTGTGGAGTAGAGTGCCTTTTAATATCCCCTACAGAGTCAATATGAATTAGATTATTACTTCCTAAAACTAATATCCATCGGAAAATAACAGAGTCTGGGAAAATAACACCTTCGTGTGGAGTGAACTCCCCCATACAGAGCCCCGCGGCAGGTGATGGATGTGAGATGTGTCTTGGAGGGATTCCTGTACAACTCGGCAGCTTGAGTGGGGAAGGAAAACAAGACGTTACGTGATAGCATCCTGCGGTTCTCATCGTTTCTGGCGAATCTCCGACTGTTATAGAGAAGGACACGCGTGGCCGTGGCTGACACCTTTGTTTGGTTAGGTGGATTCTGCTTAATACTACAGACGGGTTCACACGTGCGTATATACTCATGTCCGTATGAGGTCCGTAAGACGCAGTCTGAGTCTCTTCCAGGCTCGACAGGTAGTTGGAAAATACAGACAGATAACATGCCAAACGAGTTAGCTCGGATCGCAAACCATGCTCCTTGGCCATCTATCTCGTTTGGCATGTTATCTGTCTATATTTGTCCAATTTCTATGACTAGTATTTTTCCAGCTACCTGTGGAACCTGGTAGAGGCTAAGACTTCAATACGGACCTTATGCGGGCTTGAAAACATATATATACGCACGTGTGAACCCTAACCCGTTCACATATGTGCGTACAACATCCAGAGTTGCGTACTGACCTAATTTTGTTTTAAGTAAAGTTTGAGGCCGAAGAAGTAGCTTTTTCTGTTCGATAATCAGGGCATACAACGGTGGGTACAGCAATTCCTTCTTTTCTGGAAACTTGATCCATAGAAAGTCAGCACGCAACTCATACGGACTTCAATATACACACAAATGAAAACGGGTCTTTAGCTCTCTTTACGGGTTATGCAAAGAATAATACGCCGGTGTCTAACGATTTGGAATCCATCTCTTTGCTGACTGAGACATATCTGTTTGGTTTACACTTTGTCCCTCACACTTAAGAACGTAGGCGGCTTCTCTCCTCCCAGGAACTTGAACGTAGACTTGAGCTCGTTAGGCAAAGATCCTGGCTCTCGGGACAGAGCTATGCCAACAAACAACCGTTATATAAACTTCTTAGCTCCAGCCCGATAACTGGAAATTCTACAGCGCTTTAGATAGAATTCCACATTGAACCTAGCCTGGATGCCAGCCTATTCCTAGGCCAGCTCCTCCGTTCCAGGACAAACATGCCCCAAGCAAATTTTGTCCTGGTCTGAATCCGAGGGGCCGTGGTAGAATTTCCATTGGGGTATGTTGGTCTTAGAAACGAAGGAATGGATGGATGGATGGATGGATGGATGGATGGATGGATGGATGGATGGATGGATGGATGGATGGATGGATGGATGGATGGATGGATGGATGGATGGACGGACGGACGGACGGAAGGAAGGATGGATGGATGGATGGATGGATGGATGGATGGATGGATGGATGGATGGATGGATGGATGGATGGATGGATGGGTGGATGGATGGATGATTGGATGGATGGATGGATGAAAGGATGGATGGATGGATGAAAGGATGGATGGATGGATGGATGGATGGATGGATGGATGGATGGATGGATGGATGGATGGATGGATGGATGGATGGATGGATGGATGGATGGATGGATGGATGGATGGATGGGTGGATGGATGGATGATTGGATGGATGGATGGATGAAAGGATGGATGGATGGATGAAAGGATGGATGGATGGATGGATGGATGGATGAATGGATGGGTGGGTGGATGGGTGGGTGGATGGGTGGGTGGGTGGGTAGGTGGTTGTATGGATGGACGGACGGACGGACGGACGGACGGGCGGGCGAATGAATGATGGATGATGGATGGATGGATGGATGGATGGATGGAAGAAACAGAGAAAGAAAGAGAGAGAGAAAAATAAAGACAAAAAGAAAGAAAGACAGGAAGAAAGACACAGAAAGAAAGAAAGAAAACTATGGGTACAGAAATACAGGTTTATGAGCTTTCATATTCTTGCTACATAGTCCAGTTACCAGGGCTAGCCCTTAATAATAGTCTCCGGCTAGTTGGGCAGCCCTGACTGTATTTCTCTCTATACAGCCAAACAAGTCAAATCAAATCTATTACGGATTGACATGGTGTATGTAGATAAGCGCAGATGAGCTGGACTAGTGTGTTTACAAGCCCAGGAAACAGCCTGACATCCAGGCTAAAGAAGCACTTCAGTCATTGCCAAGATGTATGCTCCCGGCGCGCCTCAGGAAACAGCCTGGCATCTAGCCTCCATAGCAGGCTCTCTGGGGCCTTTTTTGGACTCATAATAGACTTTTGCTGGCCACTGGGTCGCTGATTGCTGGCGTTGCCTGACTGGGGCCCGGCAGTCAGAAAACGCCAGCAATCAGCGACCCAGTACAAATAGAAATGGCGAGCAAAAGTCTATTATGAGTCCAAAAAAGGCCCCAGAGAGCCTGCTATGGAGGCTACTGACATCCAGACTACAGAAGCCCTTCAGCCATTGCCAAGATGTATGGTCCCGGCGTGCCTCCGGGGTGACATCAGCCGTCAGCAGGGACAGAGCACCGCCACCTGGGAAAGCTTCGGCTAATCCGTTCTGACCGGGGTAATATAACGTCACGGCACAGATCTGGGAACTTTACCAATGAGACAACAATGGCTGGCATGTCCCTCCGAATTTCCAAGTAGATGTGTAAAGAATCCGGCACGTTTTTCACCTAGTTTATGCAACCGTGGTCCTTTCCATATTTCGGCGGTTTGCCTACCTCTACGCCTGCAAAACTAGCGTAAAACACTAGACTGCAGTCTGCAAGTTCAAGGAGATGAGGCGGTTATCTTAAAGACACAGAAACTAGTCTCATTTGCCAACTTCTCGCAGAGCCGGCAGTTATTCTATGCGCACTGGTTCGCAATTTTCAATAGGTTAAGGTTCCCTAATGCCGGCGCGAAAATAAAGCTACATCTCTCGGCATTAGAGAACATTAGGCAATGTTAAAAATTGCGAACCAGCGCCCCCCTCTAAAGGCTACGAAGGAGGCTAGTGAAACACAGAGAACAAGCGGGATCCTTACATCTGCTTGGAGATTGTTATTACCGGCTTCACCAAAACATATCGTCACCCCTAGCAACAGTGGAAAAACAAACAAGACTCACTGCAACTTTTTGGCAAACCGTTTGTCGGTCCGGGTTTCCCTCAGCAAACTCATCCATTAACATCGCACAATCTCCACAGTCTGTACAGTACCAGACTCTAACCCCTCATTGTCTGCTGACATTTAAACCGGGGATTGTGTGGGCCAAACTTCCGCTCGCTGGAACTAATGGTCGCTAATAGCTTGACAAGCGTTAAGTAGCTATCAAAGTGATATCATCGCGTATTCGGGCAGGGTAAACTCTGACGTATGGTCTGGGTTTTGTCGGCTCGGCAGCGGATTTCCCAATCACACGGTCTGTTGGTAGCCGCGAGTACTAGTACCAGTAGGACCACGCTGATTTGATTATATGGATGACTTCCCCCGGGAAAACCCAAAAGTGAGGCGAGCGTGCGAAAAAAAAAATATTGACCAAAAATTCTCTACCAGACTCCCACAGTACATGGCCGAATAGTAATAGGCCAAGTTAGAAATAAAAGTCTAGTACTTGTAGGATTTAATTCCAAGTGAACTAACCGGCCGGCGGCGGGATGGACTGCAAAAGACTGTGATCCCATGGCAACTTACTTGTCCCTATTTGGCTGAATTCTTCTCTTTTGTTATCCAGCTGACACGTCTGCTTGGAGACTACAACCAAGGAGTTGGGTTTTTTTTACCTCCTTCCTACTAGACTCCGTTGCAGTCTTCGAACGGGGCTGGTTTTTATTGTGTGTGTGGGGGGGGGGGGGGGGGCTGCGTTGGTTCGCGATTTTCAACGTACGTTGGCTGGGTTCTCTTGTGCCGGGAAAGGAAGTTTGCTGTGATAGCGATTTTGCCCCGTCCCTGCAGCCAACGTTGAAAATCGCGAACCAACGCCCCCCCCCCACACACACACACCTGTACCTAGCCCGTCGAGGCATGAATGTACAATAAAGGTCTTTCATTCAATAAAAACCAGCCCCGTTCGAAGACTGCAACGGAGTCTACTTCCTACAATAACTTGATTGCCTTCATTATGAAATATCTGCGTGGTCAGGATCTAGGACTTTTTAAGAAATGACTAAACACACAGAGTATGGTATGTTTGATCTTTCACGTCTTCTTCTTTGATCTTGAAATTGACGTTGGCATTTCAGGATTTTAGTTTACGTTTTCTAATCTTATTTTTATGCAATTTACGGCATCGACAGTATTTTCGAAAACTTCTTTTTTTTTTTCAAACGGACGAACATTGGTGCGCGCAGTGATGTCATCCTTACAATCAAATCAACGAGGCCTATCGAAGAAAGTCTAATACTGGGCGACCTGTTCGCCGGAATTTGATTTCGCTGCAGACTGGCTGCCCGGCTGAAGAACTACCCAAGGCTATGGAGGATAAGGAAGGATGGAGGAAGAGAGTCATGTGATGATGATGACGATGATGATGTTACTACTTACTTGGGCCCTTTGTTCCGGGCGGATGATGATGTAGCAGAGAGAAAAAGGAACGTTCGCGGTGGCTTCGCAGTTCAAACAAGGAGGAGCAGCAAGGATGGTGCATAGTGCAGCGCCCATCGCCATTTCAATGGCTCTTGGGCCACACAACTTTGCGCAATCACTATATATCGGGGGGGTAGGCTCCGATTGGCATTTGACGTATCATATGTGTTAGGTTCTTATTTTTCCCTTCGGCCAATCTGAAGAAAACCAATATAAAATCCATAAATTTGATTAACATGCGTAGAAATACGTAAACAACCAGCCAGAACTCTGCTTGCTGTAGAGGAGGAAAGGGCCACAGGATGGCTACCACCCCAGAAGGGTCAATAGAAAGGTCAAACTACCACGAGCGGGATATACTTACGGTCCTGATTAGCTTCAGGGGTGGTTCGTACCACCGAAGTCTCGCTCAGCAGAAAATGTTTCCGCCAGATTTTGGACGGAGGTGGTTTTACTAGAAAGACAGACTTTCATTCTCTAGCCTACGGGGGCCAGAATCCACAGGAACTTCCGCTGTCGTCGTAAAGATCGTACGTTTGAACAATGCTGTGACTGTGTAAAGCTACTAGCTAGAGGCAGAACATATGGGGCCGATTTACAACAATACAAGAGGCAAAAAATAAGATGTAATAGAACCTTTAACCTGGTATTGAGCCGTATCATAGCTCCCAAGTCTCTTCCGTCCTCTCCGCAGATACAGAGGATTTCTGCTTGACGCCACTTATCGCCACGACACTACTGTGACTGTGTAAAGCTACCAGCTAGAGCTAGAACATAAATTAGAAGACATCAATATGTTCAGAACTTCTAACCTAGCCTGGATATCAGATCCCGGCCCACTGAGACCAAAAATATCTATATCGTGTGGGGATGGATATTTTTTAGATCGCCGCGGTTAGGGTCTGGTATCCAGGCTACTTCTAACCTGGTATCCAGCCGTATCATAGCTCCCCGAGTCTCTTCTATCCTTTCCACAAATACAGAGGACAGAAGATACTTTTAATAGGGGCTATTATATGTCTGGATACCAGGCTACTGTCGTCAGAGAGATCGTACTTATGAACAATGCAGTGACTGTGTAAAGCTTCTAGCTAGAGGCAGAACATAGAAGATGATGATGATGATGATGATGACTTTATTGAAATTCGCAGTGTGACCACTGAATTGAATTCAATTCACATTCGAAACACACAGTAAAAACATTCAAATATTACATATTACTACTAGGAATAAGTACTATATACATATATACATAGGTTGAAATTTCATTTGGACGATTGTCTGATAACAGGGGAGTATTATTTTGGTGATGTGGATATAGTAATGACTAATGCTGGAATTATGGTCCGTATGCATTGAGCAGGTTGCTCATATAGGGAATCGGTGAGTTGCTATATCGGTTTGTTCTGGACATATGACTGTTCAATTTGTGGCTATTTCTGGTGGCCCGACCAGAGATCTGGAATCTTGTCGCAGGCAGCCATTCTCTGTATTCCGAGTTCAGCAATGTCCGTGCAAACTTGAGACAGAGCTGCTCCCTTCTTTCTGCTAGGGTAACAAGTCCGAGGGTTTGCAGTGCAGGAAGGTAGCCTGTGTAGGCGTTGCCTAAGATGATGCGGCACGCTCGCTTCTGGATTCTCTCCAGCTTGTCCGATTGTATGCGTGTCAGCCCAGGTGACCATGCAGGGGCCGCATATTCAAGAATTGGCCTGATATAGCCTGTGTAAATAGATATCAGTATGTTCAGAACTTTTAACACAGCCTGGATACCAGACCCCTGCCCGATTCCAAAAAAATAGAGATCACAATAATCTACATCGTGTGGGGCATGATATCAGGCTACTTCTAACCTGGTATCATAGCTTCCGTATCATAGCTCCCGAGTTTCTTTTGTCCTCTCCGTAGATCATCTATGTTACGTCTCGATACCAGGCTACAGAATTTCTGCTTCGCCACTTATGAAGTCACTTATCGTCACGACGTACACTTCCGCTGTCGTCAGAAAGATCGTACTATGAACAATGCTGTGACTGTGTAAAGCAACCAGCTAGGCCAGGTAAAACACCGGAAATGAGTTGACGGAAGCCTACATCGGCTGCGGTATTTTTTTTTTATTGTGGGCACATTGGCCCTGGAGCTGAGGAGGTTGCCTGTGCTGAGCCTGAAAACGGTCTGGCACCCAGGCTATGCTAGGGTTAAATTTCAAAACCAGGGCGAAAAGTATGATATATAAAAGACAACAGAACACATCAAAGAATACAAAGATATAGTCAAGACCATGATTTGTGTACATTTCTTGACATACACTTTTATTTTGTTAATGTGGCCCAGAATATCAAAACATTACTCTCCAAGCAGAAGTTAGGCTCCGATTTGTTTTTTCACGTTTTTTTATCGGGATTTCTATTTTGTATTACTTTCTTGATGTCTCGCGGCCTAGGCCGATAATAACGTCAAAACCAGCAGGACCCTAACCTCTGCTTGGAGAGTATCAAGACATGCGGAATTCCCATATCCGCCAGGCTCGGTCCTACTGTGCGCGGTGTGCCCCTCTCAAAGCAGAGGTTAGGCTCCGGCTGTTGTTTCGACTTTTTTAGGCGCTTTTGCCGGGCTTTCTTACCTAGGCCGATAAAAACGCCCTTAAATAACGTCAAAAACCTCTGTTTGGAGAGTATCAAAAACCTCTGTTTTGAGACATGCGGAATTCCCATATCCGCCAGGCTCGGTCCCACTGTACGCGCTGTGGCCCTCGCCTAGCACTAACCCCCGCTCTCCATCACACTGTCAATTGTTCCCGCTTTCCCTGACCCTCAGAAATCGCAAGGTGCCGTCTGGCGAAACTTCGCTGCCAACTGTGAAGGCATGATGCAGTGTGGGGCAGACATATATCACCGCCCACCCGCGCACGTAGGTCACAGGACAAAGTGGTTTTGTATCTCCAAGCAGATCCTACGGTGCCATCAAGATAGCATCAAGGCTGACCAAGGAGTATGGCTGGCCAAAGGGAGTCAAATGGGCACCGGAGGGTCTGATACTATATTACGCCACCGTGGATCTGCTTGGAGATAAGTTTTGTTGACTTATTAGGATCTAAAGGTTCTGGGTTCGAATCCACAGCGGGCTCATGCGCTGTGCCATTGGGAAAGGCACCCTCTATTTCCCCACATGACGTCGTTAAACATGACTAACGCCAGTTAACCTTTATCCATAGGGTACAATAGCACCGTTGTTTATGAAAAAATTATATTTAGGGATATCAAGTCGACAGCCATATTGCATATTTTCAAAATTTTGCCGTTTGAAACCACCGTCCGTCGAATTAATATCCCCATTTTTTTTAAACAACGGATATAGGTTACCCCGCGAATAAAGGGGAACCGGTGCTATATAGCTTTGAATTGACTCTGGCAGTTTACATTAGTATATAGTTTTCCAATACAGTAGAAGCCAGTTAATTGCACACCGGATTAACGCACACTTCTGTTAACGGCACGGAATCCCAAAATCCCAAAACTGTACGGTCCAGCTAGATAACTTCGCATTATTGCACAAGCCGGATAATTGCACGAAATTTGCTGGCAAATAGGCCGTGCAATTAAGCGGCTTCTACTGTATTACGGTATATAGGGACTGGAGGCCTGAAACCAACAGCAATTTTGCAGTTGCATTGTAGCCGTTTACATCATATGGTCGAGAACTATTGATGCACGCGTGGATGTCATCCACATAATCGCATCATCACGGCCTAATTGGTATTTCATAGTGTCTTTGCACGGACACGGCACGTTGGCAGAACTCTCAGAGATACACCGGCGCTTTTGGAAGCCTGCCCAGTAGTCTCCGAGCAGACGTGTCAGCTGGATGACAAAATAGAAGAATTTGGCCATTTAACTATGGGGAAAAATACTCTGGGAAGCATGTTGGAGGAGTATCTTTTTCACGTTCACGACATCGCAGGAGGATGTAATTTTCAGGACTTACTGAGCCCATCATGTACTACAAGACAATCAATACAAAAGGCAAATATTAAAGCGTAAAAAAAAGCTATCCAAAATAGGTAATCATTACTTAATTTGTGTACGGGCCTCCCTACAAATAGGGACATATAAGTTGCCATGGGATCTCTGACAATCTTTTGCAGTCTATCTAGCTGGTCAGTTCACTCTTAGGCCGATTATCTTCTGCAAGGCTTTTATTCCTGACTTGGCCAAAGTCCCCTATTATACCCCCTCTCCACTAGGGCGGCGCTCCCTACGCGCTTTCCCTGCGACCTAAAATTTGACAGATCGCTCAACGAATTGTATAGAAAAGAAACAAATATTTTTACGCTTTGTCAGTTTTGTTGTCTTCTTGGTCACACTTTTACACTTTGTATGGTATACCTAGTATGAAAGTGAAGGTTACGCATATCTTATTTAGGTTGCAGTGAGGGCGCAGCGCGATCGTCGTCTAGTGGAAATGGGGCCTTTAACAACCTAAGCAATATTACAGCGTCAAAGTGGAAATATTCTAAATAAGGCAATATCTGCATGATATTGACATCTACTGCACTGTATTCTCACATTTACATCATAATTTGGTACTTTGAGCGGTTAAAAACAGCCCAGAGACAAGTTGCACGAGGATATTCCTTATTATTGTACCCCCCAAAATAAGGACTTGATCTGGAATCCTTGTGCAACTCATTCCCGCGCTGTTTTTAACGGCTCAATTGATGAAATAATGATGTAAATGTGCTAAAATAGTGCATTAGAATAATTTAGATGTCAATATTATACAGACTGCCTTATTCAGAATATTTCCACTTTTACTATGTGATATTGCTTAGGTTGCCTTTAATACTGTTTGGCCAGGCGGGAGTCTGGTAGAGACTAGAGGTCCAGAGGTACACCAGCGTTTGGAAAGCTGCCTAGTCCGGATGGGGAAAGTTGAACAGATCGCATCACGACTCTCTACAGTTCATTGTCGCCTGAACTTTAAGCAAAGTGTGGATCTAATCCTGGAGACTGTCGCGGTGTCAGTCAGACTCGGTATTTATTTGTCCGGGCAGAGAAACCCAGGCCTGTGTCGTTGCCAAACTCGCACATAGTGGCCAGGTATTGTTCCCCTTAATAATTGTGTTTAGTCTAGCTTTTGTGCAACCACTAACAACTGTTGCGACCCCCGTGTAACTTCTGGAAGGACTTCAAACCGAGGTTTATTTTTACCGAGGCAGAGACACGCTGAGATCAATGCTGTGTTCATAAAGATTGAACCGCGCCGACTGGGTTTGATTAAGAAAAGGTGTGTGTTGACGCTTCTGATCATAAAGGAGTCTTTGTTTAATACTTGTGTCGACCTGGTACCTGCGATTCGAACCCATAACCCTTAGATTCTAAGCTAACAACCCTAACCACATCAGTCCTGCGGATGCTAGCCTCCAAAGCAGGATCTCTGGGCTTTTTTTTGTCGTTTTTTTGGGGGGGGGGGGGGAGTGGGGGCGCAATGGGCACAGATGCGGTGTCGAATGCTAAAATCAAATGACGGTCCGGGAGTGTAACTTCCAAGTCTCGTTCTTTCCTGACTTCTGGCACGGCAACTTCAACTCTGTCCCGGGTAATCTCCAAGGTAACCTCCGGTAGACAAATTAAACACACTCCTTGACCGGCTTCACTCCTCTGCCAGCTTTTGATACTATCTCAGGCCATCTTATGCTACAGTAGGATCTGCTTGGAGATTACACCTCGGCCACGTAAAATAACCCACCACACTTATCGAAAGGAGTAGGGGCCAACCCAATGACCTGGTACCATCCGATTCCTACGGTCTGTCGAAGACACAACCTTCGGCGATGGTAACAAGGTACAAAATGTCTAGTCTATAGAGCTATCTGATACGCGAAAATGATAATGGTAGGAAAGAACGAACGTCTTGGACCTGCAGTTCTCTCCTTGAGCCGGAAGGCGGCGCTCCTGAGCACCCCAGTCAGTGCGTCCACCCAGCTGGCTTGTGACCTGTGACCCCGCCAAGGGAAGGGCGTGTCCAAGATGGCGGAAGATTCGGCTGGAGATTCTCCTCAGAGAGAAGTCCAGGAACTGTCCCTACACGAGGAGGACTATCCCTTCGAGGGGATCGTGGATGCAGAGTGCGAAGATGAAGAGATAGACGCAGCGCTAGTGGCACCTCCAGAGACAGAGTAAGTGTGATTGTTGGTGGTGGGGTGGGGGGTGAAGTCTCACTGCATAATTTCTTCGAAAACGAAACACATCACATACTGCAGCTAGGGGATAGAGTGTCTAGAGAGCTTGTATACTAGACATACGGCGTGTGCGTCCTGAGTGTTAGGGTGTAGAGATTGACGCTGTTTTGACGCACCTCCGAACACAGAGTTTTAAGTGTGTGGTTGTTATTAAGAGTGGGGTGAGGGGTGCAGATACATGCAAGTCTCACTGCTGCATTTCTTCGAAAAAATTATGAAACACATCTCCCAAGTTGCTAGAGGTAGAGGCTAGAGAGCAAGTATACTAGACAACCTATACACTGGGTGTGAAGATGAAGAAATAGAAGCTGCCATAGTGGCACCTTCGGAGACAGTATTACTAAGTTGGTGTGTTGGGGGTACGGTGGGGTGGGGGTGAAGATGTGAAAGTCTCACTGCATTTCTTAGAAAACGAAAGACATCTCATAGTCATAGTGCTAAAGGTAGAGCCTGAGGGCAAGTATACCCGACAGAGTCTCAACATACGTACAGCACACTGAGAGTTAAGATGGAGAAATAGACGCTGCATTAGACTTAGAGGCACGTTTCAACAAATTCAAAATAGAGTAGGTGTTTGATTGTTGGGGGTGGGGTGGGGCCGTGGGGGTGAAGATACGAAAGTCTCACTGCATAATTTCTTTGAAAACGAAACACATCACATACTGCTAGAGAGCATATATGCTAGACACGCTGCATGTTGATTGTTTAGATGAAGAAGTAGATGGTGTGTAAGTGTAGTGGCACCTCCGGAGACAAAGTAAGTGTGTGATTGACGGAGTTGGGGTGTGGGGTGGAGATATGAAAGTCTCACTGCATTTCTTCGAAAACAAAACACAACTCATAGTCATACTTCTAGAGGTAGATAGCAAATATAATAGACATACAGCACACAGACAGAGTGCAAAGATGAAGAAATAGACGCTGTGTCAGTGGCACCTCTGGAGACAGAGACTGTGTGATTGCTTGTGGTGGGGTGGGGGTTGGAGATATGAGTCTCACTCTCAGTGCATTTCTTCGAAAATGGAACACATCTCATACTTCTAGAGGTGAATGCTAGAGAGCATACAGCGTGTTAGGATGAAGAAATAGATACTGCGTTGTTGGCACTTCCAGAGACAGAGCAAGTGTGTGATTGCTGGGGTGGGGTGGGGGTGGATGATATGAAAGTCTCATTGCATTTCCTCAAAAACGAAGCACATCACAAACTGCTAGAGATAGCGGCTAGAGAACATATGTATGTACTAGATATACTGCACGCTGAGTGTGAGAATGGAGAAATAGACGCTGCATTCATGGCAGAGTACTAGTCAGAGTTACAGTGCTCGAAATTCATTTTTGGGAATAGGTGCACTGGTGCACCCAACCTAGAAAATTGGGTGCACCAAAATATTTTTGGGTGCACGGTGCACCATATCAGATAAAGTAGAATATCAGAATAACCTAATTGCAAACCTACTAAATTAGTACTAGTAATTTGAACGGAGCTCTTCAGAAATTGGAAGTACTATGACAGTCATTTTATTGTCTTTCTAACACATTAAGACGTCAAGAATATGGTGCTTACTTAGTATACAGACATCTTAACATACATAAGCCGATGAAAATATTTGAGTGCACCCTGTGCACCCACAGAAAAAAATTGGGTGCATAGCCCCAATTTTGGGTGCACCTGGGTGCACAAAACCCCAGTATTTCGAGCCCTGGAGTTAGTACTAGTAAGTGCGTGATTGTTGGGGGTCGGTTGGGTGTGGGTGTTAATATAGAAGTCTCACTGCATTTCTACGAAATATATTGCATGATGTAAGAAGTAGAGTGCACGCCAACTGCGAAGATGAAAAAAATTGACACTGCGCTGGAGACACTGCGTTGAAGTGTGGAGGTGGTGGGGGAGGGATGGGGGTGGAGATGTGATATACTTAGTCTAGTAGTAGTAGTCTCACTCCATAACTACGAAAACAAAGACAGGGTTGAACAAGTCCACTAGCCCTTTTGTCCCGGGCAAGTGAAAGTGCTGTTCGGACAAGGAATGACCTACCCCACTTGTCCGATCGGGCAAGTTACATTCTTCCATTGATTGAGTGCAATTTTGATGATAACTTGTTACTTTTTACAGTCATGACATCAAGCAATGGTCAACAGAGAATTCCATAGCTGGAAGTGAAAATGCATATACTAGTATTAGTTGTAACAGTGACATTTGAATTTTGGGCAAGTGAAAAATTGGTTCGGGCAAGTAAATTTTTTATGTGCTTGCCCGATAGGTCAAGTGAATTTTAGAAAACTTGTCCAACCCTGAAAGATATTGCATGGTGTAAGAAGTAGAGATGTGAAGATGTAGAAATAGACGGTGCGTTAGTGGTACCTCCGGAGACAGAGTACGTAAGGCCTGGACCTCATCCTCTGGACCTGGACCAGACTTGTAGTGAACTTGTACCTTGATTTTCTGTTACCCACCCCTCAGGGCTGTAGCCAGCACCCGTCCTTCCGTGCTTTGACGGAATTTTGCAGCTGGGGATGTAAAAAAATTTGCCCATTCTGTCCTCTGTAACTGTATTTAACCCTCAAAATGCATGAAATAGCGTTTCAGAGGGTCTTCAAACTTTTCCCGAGGAACGCTACGGCAAAGCCATTCAAAATTGAGGGGACGGAAAATGATTTCTGGCTTGCTACAACCCTGCCACCCCTACTTCCAACAAATTAGTTACCAAAAGATAAAAACCTAGAGAAATCATCAACCTGACCTGAACCAAGTGAAACCCAGCACATGAAGACTACATGTAGCAAAATGATAGACATAAAACAAGGACAACAACAGTCTGTAGGATACAAACTCACGTAAAGTGATTTTGGTGATTGCTGTGAGGGCTTAAGTCTTTGATGCCATCTTTGACTTAAGACATGCCGAAGTCTATCAAAAGGATCTTTTTTTTATGTGTGAAGACACAGACTCAGACAAAAAGAAGATGTTCAAAATATGAAAGTCGTATTTTAGCAAAGAAGGCCATTGTGGCATTTCACAAAAAAAAATCATGTAAATGAAGCCCCAATTTGCATGGTTTGTATTAGCAATTTTCAACTTTATTTAACTTCCAAATGTGTACATGTGTACTGGTTACTTTCCCCAGTCATGACATCAAGCATTGGTCAACACAGAAAAATAGAGAAAATTATAAAAGAATTCTTTTATAATTTTCTCTATTTTTCTGTGTTGACCAATGCTTGATGTCATGACTGGAGGTGAAAATACATTGACCAATTTTTGGGGAAGTGAAAATTTGGTTCAGGCAAGTAAACTTTTTAGTGTGAATTTTATAAAACTTGTCCAACCCTGCCTTTTCCTATGAATTACAAAACCAATGCATTCCGTGTACCACCACATGACGTATGTACCACATGACGTATGTGGTAACCTGTGGTAGACTGTGTGGGCGTATGTATGGATGTGTGGGGGCGGACAGCCCGGCCGATGATAGATCAAATAGCTACCAATAACGTTAACAACACAGCCAGGATCACAGAAACGGAAAGAAGAACTGATTTATTTGTAAATAAATAAATATGTGTATAGAAATGTGTAGGTTTGATTTCTTCACCTCAAAAGAGAGTTTTTGGCTTGTTTTGTGTGTGTGGATGTCGTGTGGATATGTGGTTTTGTGTGGTGTGAATGATGATCATACACTACACAGTACTAGTGTGTCCTGCATGATCTTCTCCAAGGCAGCTCTCTATCTTCATGGCTACCTTGTCCCCCCAACGACCTAGAGGTCAAGGGACTAGGTAGGTAGGAAGGTGTGGTTTTGTGCCTATGAGTGTGCACAAGTCTCTGTGCATATGTCTGTACAGTAGAAGCCAGTTAATTGCACACCGGATAATCGCACACTTCTGTTAGTTGCACAAAATCCGAAAATCCCATGGTGGTGCAATCTAGCTTAATAACTTCGCTTTGTTGCGCCATTCGGATAATTGTACGAAATGCACTTGCAAATGGGGTGTGCAATTAAGCGGCTTCCACTGTATTTTCAATGTGAGTGTGTGTGTACGTGTAAATGTATGTCTGTGTAGAGTTTAATGTTCTACTTAATGATAAAATGATAATTAATAATTTATCATATTATAGTGTTTTCTGTGGCTATTATGCTTGAAAACTACTTTATTCTACTGTATTTTTCATAGTTAAGGAGTAAGTACATGAACTTGATAAAGTCATTTAGTAATTTTACCAATGTGGATAGTGAGTGAGTGAGTGGGCAACAGAGAAGTTTTACCACAGTGTTAAAAGACAATCCTATATTTACATCATGATAGTTAATATTGTATTGTTTGTTTGTTTGTTTGTATGAACATTTATTTATTCATGAAAGCTCAAATCAGGCCACAGGCTGCTTTTCATCGAGGTCATGATGGAAGAGGGAGGCAAGGGTCACACAAAATATAAGAGAGATACAGTTTACATCATTTGATTAAATAGTCCTAATAGGTCTATAAGCGTATTTTGCACATACATGGTACCAAGTTGGAGTGAGAGCTACTTCATGATTCAGGTCTACTCGTTTTGGTTATGTCTGTTACTTTGAGAGTCTCCTAAGGACATAGGATGCTACTTCATCTTTATCCAAAGGCATGTTGTAACCTATATCCGTTGTTTTAAAAAAATGGGTATTTAGGGGTATCAATTCAACGGATGGAGGTTTTAAACTACAGAATTTGAAAAGATTGCAATTTAAAACCACCATCCGTCAACTTGATATCCCTTAGTAACCCAATTAAAAACAACAATTATTGGTTACCCCGTGGATAAAGGGGAACTAGCAATAGCAATAGCAGCACCAGGGCGCGAAATACTACTTTTTTATTTTACATACCTGCACTGATGCAGGTACTGGTAACATTGAAAATTACCTGCACCACACAAATTTTACCTGCACCACTATGAATTTAGGAAGTATGGATCATACTAGAATTGTTCATTAACCATTGCTTTCTTTGTTTCTAATAACAATCCACATTGCTGTATATTACTTACATAATAGGACATTTATGTATAAAACTCAGTACATGGACCAGTGCAGGTTAGGTGCAGGTAGACACCAGAAATACCTGCACATCTCCAATTTTACCTGCACTAACCTGTATATTATGCAGGTGGTATTTCGGACCCTGCTTAGTAACCCTATTGAAAACAACACTTATAGTTGCTCCGCGGATAAAGGGAAACTAGTGTTAGTAGTAGGGCTGGGTACCGGTACAGAAAATTCAGGTCCAGGTACGGTTCAGGTTCAAAGGATCGGGTCCAGGTCCGGACCTGAACCTGGACCTGATTCAGTATGACTCATACCAATGGTCCATTTCACTACAAAGAGATCTGTTTGGTGGAGTATTTGACTTACACTAGCATTTTAAAATCCTTCATCGCTAACTGCACCTGTATGATTGGCTGTAAAATTTGGTAGAAATTACTATAAACTCTACTCTACTTCACTTTTGTTATTTTCTTCCACCTGCAAGCGCCAAAACGTGCAAATGCCTGATAAAATAATCTGTTAATTTTCTAATCGGTCCAACATCCGGTCCACCTAATTTTTTCAGGTCCGGTTTTTCTGGACCGGTCCAATGAATGAGAAAAAACGGTTTTGTACCGGTATCCAGCCCTAGTTTGTAGCACATTAATCAATATGTACCCAATCCAATCTGTTCCAGCTGGTATCATGGCAGGCTGGGGAGGGTGTCGGCAGAAGAGCGGCTGCGCCAGGGTGGAAAGCTCAGCAGTTACCTGATCCGGGAGAGCGAACGGAAGCCCGGCTCTTACGTCCTCTCCTACTTTGGAGTCAAGGGCATTGACCACTTCAGGTACATGTCTTGGGTTTACGTTGTAGTTACGTCAAGGAGGTTATGTTTTTGGGAGAGTTTGTGATGTAAGTGTGTGTGTGTGTGTGAGTGCGTGCGTGCGTGCGTGTGTGTGTGTGTGTGTGTGTGTGTGTGTGTGTGTGTGTGTGACACTGTGAGTGTGTGTGTGTTTGTGTGTGAGTGCGTGTGTTTGTGTGTGTGTTTGTGTGTGTGTGTGTGTGTGTGTGTGTGTGTGTGTGTGTGTGTTTGTGGTGTGTGTGTGTGTTGTGTGTGTGTGTGAGTGTGTGTGTGAGTGTGTGTGTGTGTGCGTATGTGTATGTGTGTGTGACACTGTGAGTGTCTCTGTGTGTGTGTGAGCGTATGTGTGTGAGTGCATGCATGTGTGTGCGTGCAAAATCAGTATGTTATGCATACATTGCTTACTTGTATGTGCGCATGCATTGGTCTGTCTGCATGCCAGTATGTGTCAAAAACACAGCAACTTGCCTAAATGGATCATATTAGGTTCTTGTGCTGGATGCTAAATCAGTTTTTCCACTGAAGTCATGCTAAACTTTGACTATTAATGATGTGGAACATTCAAGCTGATATTTGTAATATTGATGGCTACTTGTAAGTCAAGGGCATCAACCACTTCAGGTACATCTTGGGTTTACCTTGTGGTTACGTCAAGGAGGTTATGTTTTGGGGAGAGTTTGTGATGTAAATGTGTGTGTGTTTGTGTGTGTGTTTGTGTGTGTGTGTGTGTGTGTGTGTGTGTGTGTGTGTGTGTGTGTGTGTGTGTTTGACACTGTGAGTGTGTGTATGTCTGTGTGTGTGTGTATGTGTGCGTGTGTGTGTGTTTGTGTATGTTTGTGATGTAAAAGCCAGGGTAAAATCACTTGCATACACGTCACTGGTAAGACCAAATCTTGAATATGCTGCAACAGTATGGGATCCGTATACAAAGAAAGACAAAGATAAACTGGAAAGGGTACAGAACCAAGCTGCCAGATTCTGTACAAACAACTACAGCAGAGATGCTAGTGTTACCAAAATGAAAACAGATCTGCAGTGGACATCACTTGAAGACAGGAGGAAAATGTCCAGACTTTGTATGATGTACAAAATGACCAATAAACTGGTGGACGTACCGACTGATAAGTATCTAACACCAGCTCAAAAACGAACTAGAAACAGTCATGCTTTCAAGTACCAGAGTTACCAACCTAGGATTGATGTGTTCAAAAATTCCTATTTCCCCAGAACTATTGTAGAGTGGAATATGTTATCACCAAGCACAGTAGGGGCGTCTTCTCTGGATAGTTTCAGAGAACACTTGCATATAGATGTGCAAAAGTTAGGTGTGATGAGTCGTTCAGTGTAATATAACCAGCTGCTGCCGCGCCGCGTGCCTGCGAAGCTGGTGTGTTACGCCGAAGGGCGGTTATACCGGCTATATAGATACAGATACAGAAATGTGTGTGTGTTTGTGTATGTGTGTGAGTGTATGTGTCAGCGAACGGAATCCCGGCTCTTACGTCCTCTCCTACTTCGGAGTCAAGGGCATTGACCACTTCAGGTACATGTCTTGGGTTTACGTTGTAGTTACCTCAAGGAGGTTATGTTTTCTGGAAAGTTTGTGATGTAAATGTGTCTGAGTGTTTGTGTGTGTGTGTGTGTGCCTGCATGCCAGTATGTGTCAAAAACACAGCAACTTGCCTTAATGGATTGTGTTGATATTTGGTTCTTGTGTTGGATGCTAAATCAGTTTTTCCACTGAAGTCATGCTAAACTTTGACTATTAATGATATGGAACATTCAAGCTGATATTTGTAATATTGATGGCTACTTGTAAGTCTGGGATATCTTGCATTGAGGAAAAAAGGGAGACATTAGAATGAGGAAAATTTTAACCTAGATATGACAAAGTCTGATTCATATACATCCTCTTGTACTTTGGAGTCAAGGGTATCGATTGGGGTAGATATGTTGGTTTTACATTGTACTAATTTGTAGTTACATCAAATCACTTTCTGTACAAAATATTTGTGTTATGCTTAAACTTTAGGTAGTTCACTGGTTACTTGTATGTGATACAAAGAAACAAGGCTGTTCTTAGTGCAATTTTGCTAAACTTCCTACTAACACAAAAGTACACTTGGACCAAATTTTCAATTGACCACTGGCGCTTTCTTCTGGATTAATACTCATGACTCATATCCATAAGATCACGTGTCTGTAACTCTTGCAAGTTTACGTTCTGAAGTGATTTGTCATCAGTATTGATCCTGAAGAAGGTGACAGCGGTCGTTGAAAATTTGATACATGTAAACCTTTGTGTTGGAAGAAAGTTTAGCATTGTACTATGATTACTACCAACACAGATGAGCTCCCATGACAAAGTGTTGGTTTTACATTGTAATTTGTAGTTACATCAAATAGGCACTTTCTATACAAAATTAGCATGTTATGCTTAAACTCTAAAGCTAGTTACCTGTATGTGAAACAAAGAAACAAGGCTATTCTTACTTTGCAGGATTATAGCCATGTGCGGAGACTTCTACCTGGGCGGTCGTCAGTTCGACTCCCTGTCTGACCTGATTGGTTACTACACCATCTGGGCCTGCATCCTGAAGGATGAGAAGCTGATGTACCCCGTGCCTCCTCCTGAGGTACTGAAGATTTGTGTGAGTGTGTGCGTGCGTGTGCGTGAGCGTGTGTGTGTGTGTGTGTGTGTGTGTGTGTGTGTGAGCGTGTGTGTGTGTGTGTGTGTGTGTGTGTGTGTGAGTGTGTGTGTGTGTGTGTGTGTGTGTGTGTGTGTGAGTGTGTGTGTGTGTGTGTGTGTGTGTGTGTGAGTGTGTGCATTCATATGTGCATATGTGTGTGAGTGTGTGTGTGTGTGTGAGTGTGTGTGTGTGTGTGTGTGTGTGTGTGTGTGTGAGTGTGTGCATTCATATGTGCATATGTGTGTGAGTGTGTGTGTGTGTGTGAGTGTGTGTGTGTGTGTGTGTGTGTGTGTGCGTGCACGTGTGTGAGTGTGAATGTGTGTGTGTGTGTGTGTGTGTCTGTCTGTCTCCAGTTCGACTCACTGTCGGACCTGAGGATAAGAAGCTGATGTACCCCGTGCCTCCTCCTGAGGTACTGCAGATTTGTGTGTGTGTGTGTGTCTGTGTGTGTGTGTGTGTGTGTGTTTGTGTGTGTGTGAGTGTGTGTGTGTGTGCACGTGAGTGTGTGTGCGTGTGCGTGCGTGTGTGTGCGTGATGTACCCCGTGCCTCCTCCAGAGGTACTGCAGAGTTGTTTACTGTAAATGCATTTTAAGTTTGCTGGGATTCAGTTTCACGGTGGCGGGAAAAAGGACTTTTTGCGGCGGTTTTAAGTTCGCGGTAGTACCGTGCACTGTAGTCTCTTACTGCCATGGAAAAATGTCCGCGGTCATTTTAAGTTTGCAGTGAAATGGTCTCCGCGAAAACCGCTGACGGTGAGTGAGTCGGAAACATTAAACCACTACGAAAATTTTTGCAGGGACTTAATCCTTGTCCTGCTGAGGATTCCTTTTTTCCAATTTAACCCCCCTAATCTGGTCAATTAATCTGATCAGTAAAACTTGACCTATTCTGTGCTGCTGCTGCAGGTTTACTTCCCCAATCGATGCGGTTTGCTGCGGTTTGCTGCATATATGTGAGAAATGCCTCAAACCCCTACAGATACTGGACGCACACACAGGCAGGGCTCGAAATTCGTTTTTGGGTTTAGGTGCACTGGTGCACCCAACCTAGAAAATTGGGTGCACCAAATATTTTTTGGTGCACCACATAAAATAAAGTAAAATGTCACACAGTTTTTGGGCAATTCTATTGCAGTAATACATTGGAAACTCATATTCAGTGTCATGAATTGGCAATGAAGAAGTTATCACCACAAAAGCTACAACAAAAAGCACAGTGGAATGTCAAGATTTTTAGGATTTCTTTTCATGTTTCTTATCTTTAAACTAGATCTATTCCTCTCCTTTTTATTTAAAGGCAAGAGAAGTAATGTGTGTTCTGTGTCTGTTTCCAGCCTGTACAGAGCCGTAGACTAGTCCGTGCCATCCTGCCCTACACAAGAGTGCCTGACACAGATGAACTCAGGTAGGTCTCATCCTCACACCTTTCCCCTACCAATTATTCTTCTGTATCTGTGTCTATAGTTGGTATAACCCCACTTTGGCATAAATATCAGATTTTGTGTTTGTATCTAAGATAGTGGCTATAACAGCCCTTTGGTGTAACATGTTAAAGGGGCATTCCACTCCAGAAGGGATTATTGTTTTCAAATAGATAATGTGTCAATGAATACATAATCAGCCGAATTCTGTGGAATTCACCTTTGGATGAATTACGTGATGTGTGTTTTATAAAACAATAATGACACTCACTAAACCCATGCAGACCCTACCCATGCATTCCCTATACGCATAGACACTTTGTTTATCGTACATATTTTCGGAATAAATGAGGTACGCTAAGCACACCGAGAAGGCAAATTGCTCATAAGATAGCAAAGAATACAAGAACAAGACGAGATTTCTTAGCGAACCTGAAATTAGTTTTGTAACCTTACCTACAAGTTTTGCATTGTATTCTGCCATAGGATTAATTCAATTAGAGGGTACTTGGGGAGTTTAGTAGAACATTGAATGCTTTTGAGGTATGTGGAGCAACTGGGTACTTTATCGTATAATGTGAAGTAGTATGCAGTTATCACTTCCTAAAATTGATATCTATCGGAAAATAACACTCCCGTGTGGAGTGGAATGCCCCTTTAACACGCCAGCTTCTATATATCTGTATGCCCTTTGGCATAACACACCGGCTTCTGTACCTGTATCTATAGCTGGTATAACCATCCTTCGGTATAACATACCAGCTTCTGTGTTTGTATCTTAGATAGCCGGTATAATCGCCCTTCGGTGTGACATACCAGCATCTGTAGAGCCGGTTTAAGTTCCCTTTGTAACATAGTACCAGCTTCAATATATCTGTAGAACCGGTATAACACACCAGCTTCTGTATCTGTACAGCCGGTATAACTGCCCTTCAGCATAACACGTCAGCGTCTCTGTAGCTGTATAAGCGGTATGACTGCCCTTCCGTAAAATTAGCACACCAGCTTTGCAGGCACGTGGCGCAGCAGCTGCTGTTTATATTACTCTGAACTTCCTGTCTCACTCAACCTTTGCACATTTAGCGTTAAGCACTGTTAAAAGCTATCTAATGAATCTGGAGATGCTCCTTTAGTACTTAGCGGTAATGATTCCCACTCTACGATAGTTCTAGGGAAAAGCAAGTTTAATTTTGATTTGAACACCTCGATTTGGGGTTGACAACTTGGTACCATGAAAAAAATCATTTGTTGAAAAACTGTCCTGTAGAACATTGTATTTCTAAAGCCCTGTAACATAATGCATAACCTTAGATGCCTGTAGCATGGCTGTGCTCATGCCTGACATATTTTCACAACGTGGGCTCGGAAATAGCAGCAAGAACCAGTCTACTTAGTAAACATTGGAATATTTCTTACACATGATGAAGAGGTTTTACCGGAAAATAATTTCCTTTAACTGACGACATTTGTTTCCGATGACGTCATAGCAGCTGTGCGAAACAAGAATTGAAAGACTAATCTGTTTTAATCATTGCATTAAACATGCTTCGTACAAAAGGTGAGTAGCTTTTCTGAGGATACCTGTTCCTCTGGTTCTGCCATATTGGCATTAAGAATTCCCGATACGAAACAGAAATCTTGATAATCACAATTCTTACCAAAGATTCCCAAATTATTTCCTAGAATAAGAAAAGATTTTCTTCTGGTTAAGCCATATTAGCTTTAAAATTTGAGAAGCATGATCATATAAAAGACCATTGAAAAGTATGTACGAGGAAAGATTTAGCTTTCCCCAAAGGATTTCCTTAAAAAGATGACAATTTCTCCTCATGACATCATAGCAGCTTTTAAAAACATGATTTGAAAGACTAATCTATTTGATTATTGCATTAAACGTACTTCTTACAAAGGATGAAGAGCTTTTCCAACGATATGTTTCTTGTAAAGATGACATTTTCTTCTGGAAATGCTATATTTGATTTGAGAAGCACGATAAAAAAAAATTATAGACTATTTGAGACACACAATGAATAGCTTTTCCCCAAAATGTTTTCTTTAGAAGATAACATCGTTTTTTTGGTTTTTATAGTAGCTTTAAGAAACACAATATGAAAGACAGTCTAAGCTATTAAGTATTGCATTATAATACTTCATACACAAAGAATAGCTGTTTTTGACATAAATCTTTAAATCAAGTAATTTCAAAATTATAGTTTAATTCATATTTAGAAATTATTTCCTTGAAAAGAATATGTTTCCTTCCGGTTGTGCCATAATTATTTTTGGAAAGCACAATATTTTTGAAACTTATTCCTAACATGCCGTTGCTTTCCCCCCAATAGTTTCCTTTAAAAGATGACGTTTTTTCTTGTTATGACATCATAGCAGCTTTTTGAAGCACGATTTGTAGAGACTAATAATCTATTTCACAAAGGATGACAAGCTTTTTAACTTTAAGTTCCTTGGCAATGCCATATTAGCTTTGAGGAGCACGATGTAAAATACTATTTGAAAGAGTTTTAAGAAATTTTCCCACTAAATGGCTTTTCCCTAAATAGTTTCCTTTACACAATGACGTTTGTTTTTTCCTGGTTATGACGTCAAAGTAGCTTTGAGAAGCATGATTTGAAAGACTAATCTTATTTGATTGTTGAATTAAACATACATCATACACACGATAAAAGCTTTTTCTTGAATCATTTCTTTGAAAAGATGTTGTTGTCTCCTAGTTGTGCCATTTTAGCTTTGTGAAGTACAAAATGAGACTATTTGAAAATTATATTTAGCATATTCCTAACACACAATGAATAGCTTTTCCCCAAATAGTTTCCTTAAAAGGATGACGTTTTTCCTCACTATGACATCATGTAAGCTTTTTTGAAACAGGATTTGAAAGACTAATCTATTTCATTGTTGCATTAAACATATATACTTCTTACGAACAATGAAAAGAAAGCCTTTTCTCCATTTGTTTCCTCGCAAAAGATGACGTTTCTTCCGATGATGTCATACTAGCCTTGTGAATTCAACAATATGTAAGACTAATTTGATGATTAACGGATAACCCGTTTAAACAGCAGCTAGTGAAACACATGCTAAGCTCAACATACGGCACATGAGGTACTCAATAAGTCACCTACGTTTTTATGATATTTTATATGATGATTGTTAGTATTTTATGATTGTATGATGTTGTTATATGTTGTGTATGTTATGCTTGGTGTTCATGTTTTCTGTGTAGTTTTGTTACTCCTGGAAGAGTAGCTCCCGCATTTAACTGCAACGGCTAAAAGGAGTTAATAAAACCAGGGTTGGACAAGTTTTCTAAAATTCACTTGTCCTATCGGGCAAGAACATAAAACATTTACTTGCCCGAACAAACTTTTCACTTGCCCAAAATTTAGATTACATTTTTCATGTATTTTCACTGCTAGTAATGGAATCTTTTATCATTGGCTCTAGTCTTCTGTGTTGATAATGCAATAGTAACGAGTATATCAAAATCACAATCATGGAAAAATCTTACTTGCCCAATCGGGCAAGTGGGGTAGGGCATGCACATGCCCAATCAGCACTTTCAATTGCCAGGGACAATCGGACTATTGGACTTGTCCAACCCTGAAAACAATAAACCTATTTCTTGCATAAATATAGAATACTGTAAATGCAGAAATGTTCGCGGTGGATTAATGTTCGCGATTTTCGCGGCGACCACTTCACCGCAAACTTAATTAGACTGCAGTCGAAGGTATTACCGCGAAATTAAAACCACCGCGAAAAGTCATTTTTCCCGCTACTGCGAAATTAAATCCCCTTGAACTTAATTCATTTACAGTATATTCTTTACTCCTCTGAACAATGACTTTTTTATTCCACTTTAGTTTTGAGAAGAGCGATGTGTTCATGGTCCATAACACGATGGACGGAGGATGGCTGTGGGTCACCTCCCAGAGAACCAACGAGAGTGGACTGGTTATCAGGGACCTTGTAGAGGAACTGGTAGGATTTCCACATTTTTGGTGTCATCATTTTTCTTTAATTCACACCGCTGTCTAGTTGATTGGTGATTACAAGATTTTTTAGGACATTTCTTGATTTTAGTTTGAATTTTATCTAGACACACAGTCAAACATCTGTTTTGTAGTGTGCAATTGATAGTGATATATTTGTAACTGCAATTCAGTCGTTAAAATCAAAACAGCCACACTTCAGTGCTGATGATTTTTTACATTAGAAAGAATGGAAAAATGTTGACAATTTGATGACTTTTGCACTTCTCTCTTGACACAGGATTTTTATGCCGATCCTCATGAAGGAAAGGAGTGAGTACTTCCTTTTGTCTTCATTCAGTTGATATAATATGATTGACCAAAGTTTTTGTTTTAGGTTTAGATTTCAGAGGTGTGCATATTTTTACTGTAAGCTGACATTTGGCAAAAGTCAGCAGATGTGCTTTCAATCACTTTGATGTTTTTGATATTAGATTACATTCAGTGACTGAGGTGTTTCATTCCAGTGTACTGTAACTTCATAATGTCTCATTATAGGTGGAAAGGAATTTTTTCAATGTTCAAAGTTTGCAGTTGAAATAATACATAAATTTAGTACAGTTGGTGATTCAATGTAAATGCTTACTTGTGATTCTATGAATTTACAATACATTATGGAGAAAAACTGGATACAGATTGACAGTATCTACTAGTTCTTTTCCTGAAGTAAGAATTATGATACAAAAAAGTGTGTCTTTCTAATACCACATTAAACCAGTTCTGTTTCCTTTTACTATCCACGGCCATTATAAATTTGTTTTTCACTTGTACATGGGTAGTCAGCCCAGTAGGATCCCAGTAATTACATTAAAAGCTGAAGAATTACAATACAAAAAAGTGTTTTTCTAATACCACAATAAACCAGTTCTGCATCATTTTACTACCCATTACAACTGTAAATGCAGAAATGTTCGTGATGGTTTTATGTTCGCGGTTTCTGCGTTGGCAATTCACCACAAACTTAAAACCACCGCGAACATTTTTCCATTACTAGTACACTATGTGACTACAGTCTATGGCACTACAGCAAACTTAAAACCATCGCGAAAGCTTCATTTTCCCGCTACTGCGAAAGTAAATCCCCGCGAACTTAATTGCATTTACAGTATCAATTTGTTTTTCACTTGTATGGGTAGGCAGCACAGTAGGATCCCACTAATCACATTAATAGCTGAACGGCAGCGATATCAAATCCCATTTCCTCTGTCAGTCGTGCCGGCACTCACGCTGCACTAGCATCATTAGATACAGGAAATTACAAAGACATGCAGATGGCACTCAAATGGGCGTACTTCCTGTCGCAAACCTCTTTCCTCTCAAATGACATCAGTGATTGCCACTAAGGCAGTAATCAAAGGTAATAGACATTCCTGTGTCCCGGAGGCTCGGGAGGTATAAACGTTGTGTTGCCGGGAACGTACGCAGTACTTGTAGACTGTCGAATATGATCCAGGCATTGCAGTATGTGGAGCACACTCTGCTGTGGTAAGGTGTAGTTTCAAGCATGAAATGTTGCACGAGGCCATATCGTTGCTTTTCTCTTAGGTAGGGAAGTAGTTAAGGGAAGCAGCCGGAAAAAAACTAACGATTTTTGGCCTCCCGGGATCCCCATCATCTACTTGGAGGTTCGGTAAAATGCAGGATTTTTGTAAGAGGTTGGTCGGTCCATGGTCCTTGTAACGTACCTAACAGTGTTGGTGTAATGGTTGGGGTGTTTGGCCCAGAAACAAGTGGTACTGGGTTTGAATCCCCTGACATGCCAACAATGTTGTGCACAACTTTCCTCGCTCTACCTAGATGTAAAAATTGGTACCTAACTTCGGTTAGGGAGGTAAAAGGTTGTTGAAGTAGATGGTTGGGCTCCTTTTCCCAATACTTAAGCCCTAGACCTCTTTCCCCAAGGCCTCAAAAAAGCTATGGGACTGCCTTTGCCTACCTAACCTGTACTTAATTGAACCTCAGTAGAGGTATATGTCCCTTTGAAATACAGTGTGCAGTCCTACATTTGTATCTGATATTTGATCACAGACCTGGCTGTGTTCGTGATCTCGTCTGATATCTTGTGCATGTTTTTTTCCAGGTGGTTTCACGGCACCATCACTAAAGAGAAAGCAGCACAGCTCTTGTCAGGTATCTTTTTAAGCTTTAGATTCTAAATCAACAACCTTAACCACAACAAGACTACCATGCAACATGTCATTGAATTATGAGGCTGTTCATGCTTCTATGTACCACCCTTCTATGTACCACTACTTCTATAATTCATATTTAAAAAATGAATAGATATTAATATACAAGATTAATGACTCTCTAAACGATCACTGCCTCTTTCATCACTTACTGTTTTCTAAGAGTTTGAGGTTGTTTTCAGTGTAATATGATAATGTCTAGAATTTTCATGATGTTCATTCTTGAACCTTATTATTGACAGATAGATGCTATGTGACCACTGACGCATTTCAGGTAATCAGGAGTTTACTGTAAATGCAGTAACTTTCGCGGTGGTTTTATATTCGTGGTTTTCATGGTAGCAAACTTAAAACCACCGCAAATATTCATAATACTGTAAACGACTACAGTACAGTACTGTAAGTAAGTTCGCGGGATGGCTGAACACTCCGTTTTCCCACCACCGTGAAATTATATCCCAGCAAACTTAAATGCATTTACAGTATCTCGTGTACCTGCTATGTCTTTGCAAGTAAAATCTGAATCAAAAATCTGAATCAAAAACGACTGATTTTTTTGCCCAGATGCGCCGGACTCGGCGTTCCTGATCCGTCCCAGCGACTCGTCCCCCGGGGATTACTCCCTCTTCTTCCGCAGCAACAACATGATCCAGCGTTTCCGCATCACACGGCAGAACCACGAGGAGTTCGAGATGGGCGGGCACCACTATGCAACGTACGTTTGTTTCTTTGTTTGTTTGTTTGAAGATTTGTTTATTCAAACATGATCCAACGTTTCCGCATCACGAGGCAGAACCACGAGGAGTTCGAGATGGGTGGGCACCACTATGCAACGTACGTCTCTCTTCTATTATCAGAATTGAGCAAGGTTTTAAAAATCCACTTAGCCTTAGCTATAATAAGTCTACTAATGTCCGCATCACACGCCAGAACCTTGAGGAGTTCGAGATGGGTGGGCACCACTATGCAACGTACGTCTCTCTTTTGCTGTTATCAGAATAATGATTATGATATTAGTAAGTCTACTAATGTCCGCATCACACGACAGAACCATGAAGAGTTCGAGATGGGCGGGCACCACTATGCAACGTACGTCTCTCTTCTGTTGTCAGAATTGAGCAAGGTTTTAAAAACCACCAGTTTGAGTTGGGGGGACACCACTATGCAACGTACGTCTCTCCATAGGGTTCTAGCCAGGATTTTATTTTAGCATTATGGTTATGGCAAGGTAGCAAACAACCAATTAACAGGATGGCCTTGGCCCTTCCACGATGAAATTTTGAAAACTAATAGAATAAAACTTTGGCATGACAAGGGTACTCATGAGATTTAAAAAAAATAATTTAGAATAAGTGGATTTAAACCAAGATTCAGGTTTGGCATCCTGCCGATATGCCACGCGACCCTGCTGAAACTTGTTAGTTTCCTGTGGTAATTCCTCATTTTCTCCTTTCATCATCACTTCCAGTCTTGACGACATCATCAAACACTACAAAACAGAGCAGATCGTGGAGGGATACACACTGGGGGAGCCGGTCCCAAACAAGGTAGGTTGAAGGACAGAAGATCGATTTTTGTGTTACTGCAATGATTATCTTTTTTTTCCTTAAACTTATTATTTGCACTTTTTACTTCAATGGGTATCGGTGTGATGTTTTCCAGGTTAAAGTTTACAACCCCAACTTTTACCCAGAATTCTAGGCATAGCTTGTTTTAAGTTGCTTCTGTAAAGTAGATTAAAAGAAGTCCTTCCCATGCCTGATGGTGCATAGGGCGGCACCCATCTCTTTCAGTAGCCCTGGGCCACACAGCTTTGTGCAATCCCTACAGCTGGGGGCTAGCTCACTGGTAGTGGTGTGTGTTCAACTTCCATACTCTTTCCTGAATGCTGTGTGCTAAGCAGAGAAAGCAGCATGTACTGTGTATAAAGTCTTTGGTATGACTCGGTCATAAAGTCTTTGGTATGACTCGGTCGGGGATCGAACTCACAACCTACCGAATGCAAGGCAAACACTCTACCCACTCGGTCATGGCACCAGTGAGCTAAACTAGATCAATTAAGAAGAATGAATGAAAGACTTTATGGTACATTCATAACTCGACGGGCTAGGTACAGGTCACTGATAACAGACATAACAGACATATGCAGAAACAACAAGATACAATTTAACAGATAATGATGAAGTTTATTTGCAAGTTCGTGCCCGAGGGCTAATTGCAAGTACATGGTATGAACATAGTAGATATACAAGTGACAATAAACAGTTATAAACAATATTCTTCTCTAATACTAGTGTTGGCTATTTCTAGACAGGTTGGATTTGACTTCTTTTTTGGAAGCAGAGGGAGACGAAAAGCCCCACCTTTTCTAAAATTTGTGGGTTCTGCGATTTCAAGAGAAAAGTGACTTTCTGTTCGTCTGTCAATGTGGGGAAGTTGGGATAAGTCTTTGTGGATAATTTTGATATACAGGGTTTGAAATACACATTTCACTTTCACTTTGCTAATCTGGATCAATATCACTTTCCCTTTTACAGAGAAGTCGGCTGAACTCGTTAAACGATGAGGACATCTACCAGAGCGTGCGGGCGCGGTCTACAGGGTCCTGCATCATCACACAGCCCAGCGACACCATCGTCAAGAAGGGCTACCTCAGCAAAAAAGGTAGATTACTTATATCCGTTGTCTATGCAACCAGAATCAATAGCTAGTTTTATGTCTAAGAAAAGCAGACATGCAGACAAGAACATCACAACTCTGAAACACCATCATTAAGTAGGGCTACCTTAACAAGAAAGATAGATTTAATTCTCTACTGCTGGTCTGTAGCCCACTGTCCGCTATACGTGCTAGGAAGGAACTAGGGAAATTTTCCTGAAGCTATGAATATTGTACACTTTTGCATGTCTGTCATGGCCACACTCACAAAGCTCTGTCATACCGTAGACACGTATTTGAACAATTTTCTATTGCGATTCCAATATATGACTAAAGGATACACATGCAAAACCTGATGGAATCATCAGCAAAAAAGACAAGCACTCTGCTAATTGTCTCTGTTGTCTATGCAACCAGAATCGATAGCTAGTTTCATGTCTGACGAAAGCAGACGTGCAGAAAAGAACCTTGCAACTCAGAGACACCATCGTCAAGAAGGGGTACCTTAACTAAAAAAATAGATTTTCTGCTGGTCTGTGGCCCACTGTCCGCTGTACTTGTCAGAAAGAACTAGGGGAATTTTGCTAAAGCTATAAATACTGTATGTCTGTCATGACCAGTGGAAGGGTTTTTCCTCAGTCCTCAGCAAGAAAGGCACACACTCTGCTACTTATATCTGTTGTCTATGCAACCAGAATCGATAGCTAGTTTCATGTCGTAGAAAAGCAGACATGCAGAAAATAACCTTGCGACTCAGAGACACCATCGTCAAGAAGGGGTACCTTAACTAAAAAAAATAGATTTTCTGCTGGTCTGTGGCCCACTGTCCGCCGTACTTGTCAGAAAGAACTAGGGGAATTTTGCTAAAGCTATAAATACTGTATGTCTGTCATGACCAGTGGAAGGGTTTTTCCTCAGTCCTCAGCAAAAAAGGCACGCACTCTGCTACTTATCTCTATTGTCTTAGTTTAATGCAACCAGAATCGCTAGCTAGTTTCATGTCGTAGAAAAGCAGACATGCATGCAGAAAAGAACCTTGCAACTCAGAGACAGACCTGAATCATCTTACAGATCTGCCCTATGTGGCACTGACTGTCATTCTCGTATAGGACTGCTAAGCCAAAGCCGAAGCTGATTTTACCATGATCAAAATTGACGGACAGAAACGATATGATATGAAATGACTCTATGAACAGTTTATAGATTGAGGTTTTTTTTATAGAAAATCTTTGACATCCCTTAAGTCTTAACAAAATAAGTTACATTTTACTTGTATTTGATTTTACCAGTCAACAGTAACAGTAGCATGAAGTCTTTATTTTTCAGGTCATCGTAGCAAAAAGTGGAAGAATTTGTTTTTCATATTGAATGGCACAGAGCAGCATGTCTACTACTTTGAGAATGAGAAGGTTGGTAAAGTCTTCCTTATTTTTGTCAAAGCATGATTTCTAATGGTCACTAACAGAAGACTAAAAAAATTAGCAGAATTGTGTATGTGTCTTGTATTTAAATAAGACGATCATATTATGATAATATTTGATTTGATTTGATTTCGTTTCATTTTTTGTATATATTTTTGAATATAATAAAATGTTGAATTTTGGTGTTGTAAGGCTATGCCATATGAGCTACATGTAGATGTTTAAATGACACATGATTGTGTTTTCTAATCAGCCCATCAAGAGACTAGTTTCAGTTCCAGTAACTGATTAAGTCTATCAAATGTATATTTTCCACAGAGAACAAAACCAAAGGGTCTGATTGACTTGAACTATGCTTCAATTTACCCAGTACATGAGAGTCTGTTTGGAAGGTATGGCACTATTCTTCTCCTTTAGTGTTCTTTATGTAAAAATCTTATTGATAACAACATTTCCACCAGAGGATGCCTGCTTGGAGTTTGACTGATTGGGTGGGCAAAATAAAAATAAGTTGGCTCAAGTACTGAATACATTGTAGGTACAGTATAGTATTCTATGAAAAAATACTCTTGTTTGTATCTTAGTTTTCAAGAGATGGGTACTTGAATGGTGTGAGTGTGATGTTTGGTCAGCCCAAATTCAAAATATGGCCGACACTGACAGACTCCTCCGCTCTTCCCACAACACCTCACCAGCCATCGTACTAAAATTTTATCACATCAATAACTTAACTGCTTTTTTAGTAGCCTGGTAAAGGGGCCAGTTACAGCCCTGGACAACAGAGTTTGTGTTACTGTGTAAGCACATTTTACGAAAATACTAACAATCCCTTCTTTTGTGTGATTCCATGTTTGTTTCTTCCTGTCCAGACCCAACTGTTTCCAGACTGTTGTGCGAGCGCTGAATGACGTGACTACAACATACCTGTGTGCTGACACAGCAGAACTGGCAAAGGTAAGGAGAAATAGTTACTTAAACTGCCTACTTTAGACCTTAACTGTGTATCAATCCATTCATCAACCAATCAATTAATCAGTATCCTTTAGTTAGACTGGATGGTGCTGTCGGCACAAATAGAGAAGTACTGTAAATGCATTTAAGTTCGCGGGGATTTAATTTCACGGTAGCGGAAAAATGGACTTTTCGCGGTGGTTTTAATTTCGCGGTAGCACCATGCACTGTAGTCTCTTACTGTTATGAAAAATGTTCGCGGTGGTTTTAAATTCGCGGTGAAGCGGCCGCCGCGAAAACCGTGAACATTAATCCACCGCGAACATTTCTGCATTTACAGTATTACAAAAATAAATGAACAAATACTTAATAATATCTGAATAACTAGTTATCCAATATCACACTCTGCAAATCTTCTCCAACATTCCAAACTATTACACTGCTACACTTTCTTCAAACACAATATATGCCTAACCTTTGTGTTGAAAGAGCTTCAATGATAACCATCTGTACCATTGTACCCTCTGTACCTACAGGAATGGATCCTGGCCATGCGACAGTTCTGCACCCAGCCGAGCAACAAGCAGTCGCCTCTCAACGCCAAGCGGGTCAAGCAGCTGCGCAGCCTGAGCGTGAACGTTCTGGACGCCCGCAACCTGCCCGTGAAGCACCTACCTCACCCCTACTGCATGCTGTCCCTGCACGACGTGCACGCAGCCAGGACGCAGATGCGCGAGGGGCCCAACCCTCTCTGGTCGGAGGAGTTCGTGTTCGAGTAAGTGCTCGTTTTGTTCGTTTTTTCATAACTGGTAAAATACGCACCTACCTCACCCCTACTGCATGCTGTCCCTGCACGACGTGCACGCAGCCAGGACACAGATGCGCGAGGGGCCCAACCCTCTGTGGTCGGAGGAGTTCGTGTTCGAGTGAGTGTTTATTTGTTATTAATAAGTGTAAACAAGATTCAGGTGTAACACACCAGGATTGTACAGTAGACAAAGATGTGCGAGGAGCCCAACCCTCTGTGGTCGGAGGAGTTCGTGTTCGAGTGAGTGTGTTTTTTTTTTCAGAACTGGTAAAATACATAACACACTAAGTACTAGGTATACAGTCAAGCTTTGTAAAACCAGACCAGGAAGGATCCCTGCACTTTTCAATAAGTGTGTGTGTGTTCTTTGATGTGGTTGAGGTGTGGCTGTCGTTCACAAAAGCTAGGTATATGTACTCATTTTCACCTAAGTAAATAAAGGAAGCTAAATGCTTTTCCCAAAGGCACAACAGTGGGGCCTGCTAGGGATTCGAAGCCAGAAACTCAGATTGTATAGACATCTGAACCATGGTTGTTTTTTCCTTTCTATCTTGTTCCTTTACACTTTAAAAAGTCCTTTCAGCACAAGATGGTGCATAGGGTGATGCCCATCTCCATTTCTGTACCCTTGGGCCACACATCTTTGTGCAATCACTACAGCAGAGAACAATTCCGCTGGTAGCGACTTGCGTGTTCAACTGTCATACCCTTTCCTATATGTGCTAAGTGCTAAGCAGAGAGATTGGCATGTGCCATTTTCTGTGGTACATGTATGACTCAGTTGCCGATTGAAGTCACAATGTAGCAAATGCAAGGCAAAGACTCTACCTGCTTGGCCACTGCACTGATTACCTCCTTATTTAATCGCGCTTCTCAGGCCCGTCGTACATTGCCGCACGCCTATCCGCGGGGAGGAGTCTACAAGGTCCGGATAGCGGAGTTTGTCTTACACAGACTATGATTACCTTTACACTGTACACAAAGAATGATGAAGAAGTAAACTGGAGATTTTGTTTTCTCCTGTCTGCAGGGACCTTCCGAGAGAGGTGGAGTCTTTTACACTGTTGCTGTGCAGTCGAGCCAGAAGGTCCAAAGATGCTGTTGTCGGTAAGTCATGTTTGTTTGTTTGTTTGTTTGTTTGTTTGTGTTTTCCTAGTGCTGTAGTCTTTCTACAGGCAATACACAATCTTCAGGAGCTAGTAGACGTATTAGCATACAACCTTGTATTGACTTCATAGTACAATACTAAACTTTCGTTAAACACATATTAAGTACACATGGATAAAACTTTCCAATTTGTGTTGGAAGAAAGTTTAGCATTGTTCTATGATTACTACAAACACAGATGAGCTTCCATGATGATATGTGTTGACTTTGTCTTCTATTGAACTTTGTCTTGGATTTGTCTTCACATTGTTAGCATGTCACTTCATAGTTTTGTTTTAAAAGTTGTATTGTCGTCCAGTCGCTGACAAAAGACAGCGGATGGTGTCTGATACGTCTGACCACTCCCAATCCAGTTGTTTGAGTAACTGTTTACCTTATATGTCCTAGGAATATCCTACCGTCACACATCAAATCTCTGCCCAACATTTCACAATTTAAAAAGGCAATCTACCATCATGTATTCTCAAGTTGATAGTTTTTTTATGATTGTGAATGTTTTTATCTGTTACATTTGTATGTATATATTTACATGCATGTTTGTGTTGTATATGTTCGAACCCTGGAAGACTAGCCCTATGGGCTAAAGGGTATCTAAATAAAGGAATAAACTTTAAGGAATTATAAAGGCCACTATTTTGCTCCATATCTCTAAACCACTGTAGAAGAGCATGACAAGGACACTATAGGAAGCTAGAATATACTCCCATTGCTAGCTGTTAAAATGCCATAGACCCTAGCCCTACTATCCATGCCTTTGCAAAGATTCTGCTTGTGTATGAGGTGGTGTAAGGGGATGACCAGGGCTCTAGCCAGCGTTCGTTTTTCCGTCAATTGACGGAAATTTGCTGCGTGTGACGGAAAAAATGTAAAACCAATCCGTCAACCTTGACGGACAAAAATACTTGGTGGAAGCTACAGGCGGCTTGGGGACGCCGTCCACGGCCGTAAAACTTACTAAAAGCCAAACACTATTTGTTTTGCTATTCTTATGATTGTTGACAATGTGTGTCGGCGCCCTTTCGCATACGATAATCTCATTAAAAAGCATTCTTATCAGGCATTCTACGAACTTTGATAAGTAAATTTTCGCGGTTTTCGCGACAATGGGAATTGGCTGACGGAAAAAAATTCGAGCTGGCTAGAGCCCTGGTGATGACCATACTGGTATGTAGTAGATCCCTGTAATACTATGTGGTCTTTCAGATATTGAATTTCATCCATTTTCTATCTTCCACTATGATACTTTCAAAGTAATAGCATTTCTTATCATTAATTACTATAAACCGCATGCTTTGATCAATGAATCTGATTCAATACCATCCTGCAGTCCACCACCAATTCACAGTGTAATATAGTCTGTTTTTGTGGTTAGAAGAGGAAGCAGCACTCAAATTACGTTTTTGGCAATATGTGCACTGCTGCACAAATAATTAGCCCAAGATTCTAGGTGCACAGAAAAAAACTTTGGGTGCACATTTCTAAAATACAATAGAAATACATTATGTACGTAACCCGACAAGGGATATCCAGACTCACCAATGGTGAACTCACGGGTAAACCTCATGATAAGGTGCATGCTCAAAATTCCTTAAGTTTTGTACCCAGACTATTTCCAGTCCATGGGAAGGCATGTGGCATAGTTCCTGTGCTTGCTACTTCCCTGGCCTACTAACCCTAGGCTTTTAGCTAGGATTTTATTATAGGGAGTCCAAATTTCTAGGTGAACTGCCTGCGCAGCAAGTGTCTGTACCCTCATTTGTGAAGTTGTGATGTTCAAGCATTGTAGGTGGGTCCGGGGGCATCCACCTTCCATGGTGCAAATTTTTAGAGAACTTAAAGTTAAAATCATTATCATGATACAGTTGAAGACTTTAACCACAATTGACCTAGTAGCATCCCTGGTCAATCAGAATTTCATGCTCTTCAGAGGATCTGCTCCCCAGTGTAAGGGCCTCTTCAGGCTAGGGCATCTTGTGCGTCCGATTTCTTACTATTATTTTTACAACAGTGTGTCCAAATGACGCCATGACGCATGCCTGGTCAATCAGAATTTCATGCTCGTCAGAGGATCTGCTCCCCAGTGTAAGGGCGTGTAGTGCGTCCAATTTCTTGTTATTTCAAGAAAAACGTGTCCAAATGACGCCATGACGCATGCCTGGCTAAAAGCTACTAACCCCCCTCCCCTCCCGTCCCCAGATCAGTTACTGGTGGCGGCCAGTGTGATCTTGGTTCCCAGTGCCGTAGAGAATCTTGGGGTCAGAGGTCAGTTCAGATCACCCATGTCCCAACTCATAATCCAAAATTATAGCAGCTATCATCATTCATACTTCTTTACAATATTTACTCTATAACATAGAATCTGATGTTAACATGGGTGTTCATGAGATGTACCTATGAGTATAAGTTAGTTCAAAGATTGTAGTGTGCATGCACATTGCGATGAAATGTGGGTAATAATATCATGTTATAGTAATGATATCCAAGTGTATACGACTGATTTTGATACTAGTGAACCTCTACCCGTAGTATTAAATGTTGTTTCTATTCTGTAACTGTGTAATTTTTTTGTCTTCAAGTAAATACTTAAATGTGTATTTTAATGTTCCCAGGAACTCATAAAAAACAGGGCTATTTTGGATTACGGATGGGAATACATAGAAAAATTACCAAGGGCCTTTATTCAACGTAATTTGACATATTACCCACAGTGCTTCACACCATGCAATCGTGCATGCGCACTTTTAACAATGAGCTAGCTTATACCTTATATCAAAACAGCATAATGGTGTGTTTTACAGTAGTGTGCTGTGCAATCCCTCAACTAACCCTGACCACTAACTCCATTAAATTATGCTGCTATTTTCCCTCCCCACATCCCAGGGCTCTAGCCAGCATCCGTATTTCCGTCAATTCACGGAAATTTGCTGCGTGTGACGGAAAAATTTTGAAACCAATCCGTCAACCTTGACAGACAAAAATCTGATAAAAGCTCCTTGGTGGAAGCTACAGACGGCTTGGGGACGCCGTCCACGGCCATAAAAGCCACACACTGTTTGTTTTGCTAATGTTATGATTGTTGACAATGTGTGTCGGTGCCCTTTCGCATACTATAATCCCATTAAAACCTGTTTTTCAAGGTCCCAGTTCAGTCTCTCTAACTCCTGGAATAGTGTTTTCGCGACAATGGGAATTGGCTGACGGAAAAAAAATCGAGCTGGCTGGAGCCCTGCCACATCCCCTCCCCTTCATTGACTTTACAATTTGTATTTCTGCTTGTAAGCTGACAGTTCAGAGTACTATTATAAGCTTTCTGGCCTTCCGTGGATGGTTGTTAACCTTAGGGTGTAGGGTACTGCTGAAGGTTGAGGTACAAAAAAATCAAGCAACACAGTGCCTGGAATTATGCTGATGCGTAACGATTTATGATCTTTAGATAAGCCAGTAAGTGAACCACTACTAGTATTTCAATATAAGGAGTATAAGACTTCTCCCTCCCCACCCCATGGTGTAGTATGCTGCCACACTCATTGCCAATAACAAACCCCATATCTTTGTCCAAACTGTGGGTATAAGGTGTGGGAATTCTCAGAAACAATAGCATGGAATCATACAGGTTTATATGGACAAGGTTTCTATGTTTGTCTTTGTTTGGCCATACCAGTTTGATTTCTCGGCTTTCAGTGCATTGATACATGTAATTATAAGTGGAAAAGATTAATATGACTAGTTATAAAGTTGTGTTCTATACTTAATATGAGGTGTCTAGAACCAGCCTTTTCTGCTTTTATTTCCTCTCTATTGTTTTGTGTGACATTTTAACAATATTAATAGATAAATGATAAATTATAAATAGATAAATGGAAAAAATCTATATATTTACTAAGATCTATACTATGAAACAGAACTAGTAAGAGAAGGCCTTTCTTCAACTATGGTGACAAAATATGAGTAATTGATTCATATCCTGAATGGTACCCTTTTTAATTAGAAAAAAAAGCTGCATAATATTCTAGGAACTTAGACATCTTCATCTCTCCTTGCAGCATCTGTCTATGTGCCTTTGAGTAAGCTTCCCAATGGCCAGTACGTGGATGAGTGGTACCCCGTCATTCCGGAGTCCCCCTACAAAGGAGACATGGGGTCCATCAGGATACGGGCCCACTACAGGTCACAGCTGGTGCTGCCTTTGGAGGAGTACGCAGGGCTAAAACAGGTGGGGTTAGCATCTGTATCTGTATCTGTGTCTGTATTGCCGGTATAACGGCCCGGAGTCCCCCTACAAAGGAGACATGGGGTCCATCAGGATACGGGCCCACTACAGGTCCCAGCTGGTGCTGCCTTTGGAGGAATATGCAGGGCTGAAACAGGTGGGGTTAACATCTGTATATCCGTATCTGTGTCGGTATAGCCGGTATAACAGCCTGGAGTCTCCCTACAAAGGAGACATGGGGTCCATCAGGATACGGGCCCACTACAGGTCCCAACTGGTGCTGCCCCTAGAGGAGTACGCGGGGCTGAAACAGGTGGGGTTAGCATCTGTATATCCGTATCTGTGTCTGTATAGCCGGTATAACGGCCCGGAGTCTCCCTACAAAGGAGACATGGGGTCCATCAGGATACGGGCCCACTACAGGTCCCAACTGGTGCTGCCCCTAGAGGAGTACGCGGGGCTGAAACAGGTGGGGTTAACATCTGTATCCGTATCTGTGTCTGTATCTGTAATACTAATATACAAAGATTCAATACATTTTGTATGTCTACAAAGATTTGAATTGTGTGTTCAAAACCCTGTTATATCTATGAATTTACCATAAGAATACATTTATGCAGTAGAATTGTTATTATAAAGGAGTGAAAGTTGGAATTTGGTTGTTATTGTCAGGAACTTCAGGCCATACTGAAGTGGTGACTTAAGTTATCCAAGATGGTACTGCAGCCTGAAACGGACATGTGGAGGATATACTGGTTTTGCCTAACTAGTTGTCAGACATGTGTGGGTGACTTGAAGGTGTCGGAATCCTAAGATGGCAGTGCCAGTCGATGCGGAAAATCCTTAAACAGGATTTACTTATTGTGAACATGAAGTTCGTTGCATTGGTGATTTCTTATTATTATCATTACCCTTTGCAGCTGCTAATATCCAAAGAATTCCACACCATCTATGCACAAAACTCTGGAACTCACTGCCTCAGTACATGGTGACACTCAGGGACAGACATAAGTTTAAGACAAGTATCAACAACCACTTCAGCGATCCACGCCAGCGCCCTTAAGGACAGCTGCTAATGCTGAAGATCGGAGAATGACTACATAGATAAAAAAATTTTTAAAAACTGGACAAGGACTCTCCTCGCCAGCGTGCTTCGTTTTCTGAGACAGTGGAAGATGCCTACTGTTTTGTTTTTTCATATACATAATATGTGATAGATTATTATTTTCTCTTGCAGCTGATTGTATCCAAAGAATTCCACACCATATATGCACTGGACAAGGTCTCTCCTCGCCAGCGCGCTTCTTTTTCTGAGACAGTGGAAGATGAAAGATCCCTACTGTTTTGTTTTTTCATAAACATAATATGGGATAGATTATTATTTTCTCTTGCAGCTGATAGTATCCAAAGAATTCCACACCATCTATGCACTGGACAAGGTGTGTGCGCGGGACCGGTCTCTCCTCGCCAGCGCGCTCCTGAGGGTGTTCAGGGACGAGAAGAAGGAGGCCGTTTTGTTACAAACTCTCACAACGAAGGAGATCGCTAACGAAGGTTAGTTGAGATTGTTAACGAAGTGTAGGAAACACAATGCTCTTTTGACAAAAAAAATTCTGTTGATTATTATTGATCTTGGTGACACTCTCCTGTTAACAGTCAAACTCACCTAAAATAAGTGCACACTGTCTCTTCTTGGACTTATCTTGTCATGTGATATGATATTGATTATCAGATAACAAAGCTCGGCCTTGCAGTATAAATAGGACTGCAAGGCCCCCATCCCTGTTAAAGCTGCTACTGTGTCATGTGGATCTCCATCCCTGGGATGTGGATCACCAGGATCATACCCATGGCAAACTAAGCTGTATTATAGCCCCTGAGTCTCTTCTGTCCTCTCCACAAAGTTCCTCTCCACAGAGGGCAGAAAAGACTCGGGAGCTATAATACGACTGGATACCAAGCTAACCCAAACCTGCTTGATGTGTCGTTGTCCAGATGAGAGTGCGACCCTGTTCCGAGCGACCACCCTTGCCTCCACCCTCATGGACCAGTACATGAAGATGACAGCCGTGCCCTTCCTGCATCAGGCTGTGAAGGATGTCATCACCAAGATAGCCGACAGCAAACAGTCTTGTGAGGTCGGCGCACTGTCTTGTGTGTTGTTGTGATATAGGTTCAAAACCGTTGTTTTGTCATTTATGTCATACCTGGGTCACAAAAACGGTTGATATGAGTGTTCCGGACCTGGTGATGATTTTCCATGTCACACGGAATACTGTATTTAGACATTTTAATTGCTGATATTACACACAATTTTTGTTCAAGGACACCAAATTTTCTTAACTTCTGTCGCATTTGACATGGATGTGGATGGGTGGGTATGACATAGATAATAGCCGTCGGGCGATCCAACCCGCAGGTAATAAACATAGTTAGAAAGGAAAATGCTGAGAAGATTTTGAAGAAAGAATTCCTTTCCACAGCTCACTCAATGACAGACAAAATCTGATACTCTCTTTGTATGCAAACAGCACATAAGCACATACAGCCAGGTTTTTGTTTCCTTTTTCCTTTGTTTGTTTCTCTTTCTGTTCTTCCCAGTGTCATCTTCTGTTCTCATCTGTTCAGTCTTCACTCTCTCTCTCTGTCTCCAGCATCACCCTCCCTCTTCTCTCACTTGCTGTGTGCGACCTGTTCCCGACCCTGACACCACTGTAGGTGGCGTAATGTACCTTCCTAGTGTTGTTTCTTCTTTCATCAATTCTGCATATTGCCTACTGAAAGAGATCATTCATCAGAAAGCAGGTGGTTGATTTGGTTGCCTGACTGTGGAGTCGCCTGTATTGTGCAATGTTCTGTCTACATGTACAATACTAAGTTTAACAAAAAAGATGTGTGAGACCAGTCCATGAAAATGTCTTGAACATTGCACCAAACACATTACGGTTCACGACTGGATTAGATTTTCTGATCCATACAGCTTCCTTAATCCAGAGAGTGCAACTATTCTATGGACCATAGAATCTACTCCAGTCGTGAATGTTGAGATTAAGTTGGATACGTCGTATTTAGTCACGTTTGAGACTGCATTCTTCACAATGCAGCAGCGACACCAAGCTGCAGTGTGAAGTACTGCAGCAGCGACACCTAGCTGCAGAGTGAAGTAAAACCAGTCAGTATTGCCCTGAGGAAGGTGACAAATGGTCACCGCGGCAGGCAAATCCTGGTTATGTGTACAAGGACTTTGTTAGGCTAATGTCACATTTCCACAAAGGGGTCCACCTAGGCAGATTAGGGGAATGAAAAGGATTATATAAAAGACAACAAAACGGACCAAAAATGATTCAACAGCAGTGCATATTTATTGGCATGAACTTTAATTTTTTGTTTCTGCAAACAGCCTGGCCAGACCACAGGTAGGAATGTGAATTGTGTTGTTACAACCTGAATAAATAAATGTGACAAAGGTCTTAACAGTGATTCACCAACCTAATAAAACTGTTCCTGACATTTCTTGTGTAGCTGAACCCCACCAAGCTGGAGAAGGGTGCGGACGTGAACTCCAACCTGGAGACCCTGCTCAGCTTCCTCACGGAGGCAGTGGAAGCCATCTTTAAGGCCACTGAAAGCTGTCCAAGGTGCTGATATGTCTTCTTCGTGTTTTTAAATGACTTTGACTTTATTTGGATCCACATTCAGCAGCTTAACAATGTTGTTAGCTATAACACTTGAAATAAGGACCTGCTAGGTACACCTGCATTTAAACTTGGTTAGTACACCTCATATAGAGCTGTCCAAGGTACTGATATGTCATCGCTGTGTTGTTATTGTGACAATTTTTTTTTTTAAGTATGTAAATTTGAACCCTAAACAAACTGAGCACTTCAGTTTGTCTTTTGGTTACAATTGATTTAAAACAATCTTTGAGATAACATAAGATAACAGATTAAAATATGGCTGAAGTACTGCAAGTAAGGTTCTTATTATACAACCACAGGCAATTCCCTCGCCAATAGTTGTCAGCCTGATCCTCAGCCTTCACAGCATAATGAACTCTGCTGCTACTTGCCATGACTTTATCCATTAGTGGTGTGTGTAACCATTAGATTTAGGCAATCTTTATCTCAAGATCTCTTGATTTGCAGACTAAATGTTTTGGATTGTAACCAAAAGATGATCACCTACAAATGTCCCTGCCTTCAAAGAAGCTTATGTTTGCACAGGCAAAACCTCTCAGGGTATGAACAGTCTTATAGACATTGCATGAACATTGTAGCACTTCCGATGTTATTCCCATTGGTTATTTTGTATACTAACCAACTGTATCTGTTGTATCCCAGTACTCTGAGGTACATCTTTGGCTGCCTGCAGAGAGAGGTGCTGAAGAAATGGCCTGATGACACCACCATGCGCACCAGAGTTGTCAGGTTGGTACAGATGTCAGTAGTCATGTAAAACTACAGTCAAACATGTACCAGTGACCACCTCTACATAAGGACCATCTAATTTAAGTATAGAACTGGGATATTATGCCAATTGCAATACATCCACCCAACCAAACTTGGTCTCATGACTCATATATTACTGTGTGGTAATATAAGTTGTATCGGTTGTATAAATCTTTTTAGAATCTGTGAAAGTCTTGTCCAATTGAAAAAGTATGCCAATTATTTTCAGCGGGTTCATCTTCTTGAGACTGATCTGTCCAGCTATCCTGAACCCCAGACAGTTTAATCTACTAGCAGGTACGTAACGTTTACTTCATATCATAAGCAAGATTGGGTAGCATCCGCTATATAGTTTTGCTAAGTGTTGCATAAATGTCACTTATCCATTAATAAGATTATTTGATATTTTCTGTACACCACTTGTTCTCTATTAGCCTTAACAACGTCATCGTCAGTGAATTTGTGCACCAAGCTCTGCTCCATGGTACCATTTTCCTTGTGTTAGCTCACGCTGTGTAAGCTCGCTTGCCACCAGTTCAGGGCTCTACTGACTCTCCTCTGCCAATTCTTGTCAGTTTGTCCAGAGGGAAGTTGTCGAAGATCTGTGTGTTCCTCACATGTTAATACTGGTTTCCCTGTCTGTCCACAGAGTCGCCGACCCCCACCGCTGCCAGAACTCTCACCATGGTCGCCAAGTCGCTGCAGAATCTCGCAAACCTCGTCGAGTTTGGTGCAAAAGTACGCTGTTTCTTTTTTACTATAATTCATTTCACCCAAGATAAAATCACAAGATACAGTGTTAAGAAATGCAGATCTGATGGAAGCTGGGGTAAGACAGAGACAAATATGATCTATAGAAGGTCATCTCTCATCTAGTTTGATGAAATATCATTGTGCGATAATAACTAAATGAACAGAATCCCATCAGCTACCAGCCATGTAACCCTATAATGCTTTGTTGTTGATAGTTGATATCAACTTATTTCGGGTGGAATCTATCTTCGACCAAAAGCTGCAAATTGAAATCCATACCTGTTCTGAATTACGTCTTGTCGTTTTTTGTGACTTAAAAGAATCAGTTGTCTGAGTGTGTTTTTTTCTGTCTTCAGGAACCATACATGGAAGCAGTGAATCCCTTTATTGTCAAAAACAAGGAGAGAATGATCATGTTCCTGGATGAGCTGGCAGTATGTATACCAACTTCCCCATGCTAAGATCATCTAAGTCTGTGAAATTATGTGGTGTGAGGCACATGCATTCCAGTAGCTGATCACATGTAATATGTGTGCTTCACTTCACTTCATTTATTTGTACTATCTAGATCTGTATAGCCAATATAACCACCCTTCGGCAGAACACAGATTATATATAGCCGGTATAACCACCCTGCAGCGTAACACACCAGCTTTTGTATCTGTATAGCCATTGGAACCACCCTTTGGCATTACACACCAGCTCCACGGGCATGCGACATGGCAGCAGCTGGTTATAAAACACTGAATGACCTGTCACACCTAATTTTTGCACATCTAGCAGCAGGCCTTGTTTAAAGCTATTTTGTATTATGGGTGTGTGTATGTTTGTGTGTGTGTGTGACTGTGTCACACTCACTATCCAGTTTAGCGTCTGTTGTTCCCTGTCTGGGAAGGGTTGGACATTGCGGGAAGTCGTACTAAAGGTCTTCTTCGTTATTGAGTGTAGTTTTGATTGTTATATAATGTCTGTGCAAAATGGAGTAAGTAGTGCTAATCTTGTCTATGTTATCTCCTCCAGAATGTCCCGTCTTACCCAGAAGTTGCAGAGAAAGTGAAATCCGATCCCTCCCAGGACCTGGCCACCCTGCATCAGATCTGTCTGTCTCACCTGACGGAACTACAAACCCTCAGTACCACACAGGTGAGAAACCACAAAAAAATTAATAAAGATAACTACAGACCCTCATGACCACACAGTTGAGAACCCACGAAAGATCTTCAAATATGTCCAATATTTTCCGTCTGAATGGGTATTCAATCCTATCCTGTTTTCGGTTTCTCCAACTGTCAACATTTTTTAACAGACGCTGCCTCTGACACCATTCAGTTGATTGGTTGATCCTTGGGCTGGGTTCTTATCTGTACATTGATGACATCAGATGACTTGATTGACTGCAGTTAGAATGATGATGATGATGAGAATGCTTTATTCTCTCTAGAGGGTCTTTATCTCTTCATCTCTTATGCGTGCATTTCAGTTATTGTGAGTCTGTGCTAATTCTGCATATGCCCCCGTTACATGTAGCGAAAATCGATGGGACGACGAGTCTGTGAGCTCTAAAATACGAGGAGGCATGACCCTGCTGCCGACGAAGAAATGGCAGGGTTTCCCCTTCCAGTCAGGGTCATGCCTGCTCGTAATTTAGAGCTCGCAGACTCGTCGTCCGATCGATTTTCGCTACATGTGAGGGGGGTACTACACAATAGGTTACATTGTACACAATTTATTTTGTTGATTTCAGAGTCATTTGAAGAAGTTGCTGGCAGTGACAGAGCATCTCAGCAACAGACAACAACAGTACATGGGTGCGGTCAAGCGATGACAGCACCGATAGCTGCAGTACTGATAGTGCCTGCTAGGGGGCAGTTGTTATCCATACATGGAAATACTGGTGAGACTATGCCAAGTGCATAGAGTGGAGTTGGTCAGAGACAAACATCAGACTCAGAGGCCTACATAAACTTGCCTCCAGGCCTTTGCCACCAGAGCCTTACAGATGAAACAAAGAATCATGCATATATAGCTTCAAGCGTGAAACAAACTCGAGATCTTTAAGATCTCAGAAAACACAATCTTGTTTTCAGGCAATAGGAAAAGACGGAGTAACTTTTGTCCTTGATACTGTGAGAGTAGGGGCAAAAACCAAGGACCATAAGTACATGATATACTTAAGACTAACAGGACATACAGTTCCATAGCATCAAAACCGGTAGATGTGTACAGCATTATTTACAGTAATCAGAGTATTATATCAAGGAAGTTATTGATATATACGAACCAGTATTGGTCAGAAATCTTTGTATACAGGTACTGTGAATGCAGAAAACCACCACAAACATTTTTTTCATTACAGTATGCGACTTCAGCTCAGTATATGGCGATACCGCAAACACAAAACCACAGCAAACACTCCATTTTCTTGCTACTGCAAGCTTAAATGCATTTACAGTACTTGAACATCATTGAATAGTTTCAGCAGGTTGGTAAATCAATGGATAGGAAAGTCCTTGACACACAACCAGTACATAATCACCTGCTGACATTTGGGTGATCATCTGTCACCTTCCTCAGGGCAATACAGTTTACTGGTTCTACTTTGCACTACATGAAGGGGGATACAGGGCTCTAGCCAGCTCGAATTTATTTTCCTTCTGCCTATTCCCATTGTCGCGAAAACACTATTCCAGGAGTTAGAGAGACTGAACCGAGACCTTGAAAAATGGGTTTTTAATGAAATTATTGTATGCGAAAGGGCACCGACACACTTCGTCAACAATAATAACAATAGCAAAACAAACAGTGTGTGGCTTTTACGGCCATGGACGGCGTCCGCAAGCCGCCTGTAGCTTCCACCAAGGATTTTTGTCCATCAAGGTTGACGGATTGGTTTAAAATTTTTCCGTCACACGCAGCAAATTTCTGTCAATTGACGGAAAAACGGACGCTGGCTAGAGCCCTTGGGGGATATAAAGTCAACACAGACACGTTTGTGTTTGTGTTCTTCAAGCTGCAGCAGCGACACCTAGCTGCAGTGCAAAGTAGAACTGTCGATAAAGGTTATATATTAATGATAATCTTTATTGACACGACAAAAGTACAGCGACTTTCGTAAGGTCTACATGTATAACAACTACTTACAGTACAACTAAACACACATATATGGATATCTATAGGTATGAATAAATCAACGTGTAGGGTCTTGCAAGTCATTTACACTATTGGTTCTATGGTATAAACATTCATGGATATCCAGGTAATAAGATATGCCAAAATGATTTTAGAAACTATGTCGATGAAGGTCAGACATCCAGGTTATAAGATATGCCAAATAGCAGTTACTCAAGCAACTGGATGTGATTTTGGAAACCGTCAGACATTTCAGGTAGCATCCTCTACCTTTCGTACTGACACTGAGGAAAGTAGAACCAGTTAGGACATATTAAAAATTTTCTCTTGCACAACCAGTTTATCTCACCTGCTGACGTTTCGATGTCTGTCAGACATCTTCCTCAGATCTTCTAACTGGAGCTTCTCGCCGCTATATCTAGCCAATGTAGGTGGCACTTTTGCGCGAAAACACTATCCCAAACGTGGCTAAGCTTGTCCCCCCCCTTCGTCCCGGTTCATCACTGGGGTGGACTTCCTTATCCAGACTGCTTCTTTAATCCAACGGATTCGCCTGTTGTCTTCTCGATCTATAACCTTGGCCCCCTCCCATATGTTTGACAGACATCAAAACGTCAGCAGGTGAGATAAACTGGTTGTGTAAGAGAAAATTCTTATGTCCTATGATCTACCAACCTGATGAAATTATTTTCGGTAGAACCAGTTAGTAATGCCCTGAGGAAGGTAACAGACGGTCGCCAAAGCATCATTATGATTATGTACTGGTTATGCGTAAAGGACTTTGCTATGGGAAAGTTAGTGGTCTGATCATTACAATAAGTGCCACAGACGCACATCATCAGTGAACGTACCAGACTCAAGACAGTTTTGTGCAATTATTTATACAATGATTGTAATGATATGTGCAGGCTTGAATGTAGGGTCCAATGTTGGCCTGATGCTTTAAGTACTAACCTTTTTGAGGGTGTGCTAAATAAGGCATTGAGAGCTTTGAAAAGCCATGACTAAAGATTATATTAACTTTACTTTATTGACAGTTACAGCTGAGATTATCATTATATACTGGCAGGTCAGAGATAAAGCCTTTTGTTAATAGTAATTGTAGTGATATTCGGCACCTTTTATGTAAATAAAGTACATGTAGTAGTTATTTACTTACTTGACGGCAATTTCTTTGTTATCGACATATTTTGAAATTGAAAATGTCTTGGAGAAAACGAAACCAATTTTTAGCGTGTTAAATATCTTGAATTTTGGATTCCTTAACATTTTGTTGTAGCAGTGGCTCTTGCTGCAACATTTTAGCTACATTGTACCTAAAATAACGAATGAAACATTGTACCCACAAGGATTACATGATGTTTGTACTGTAGCTGAATGACTTGTGCACAATATGTGTTTAGGAATTTTTGTAACATTGCTTACCATACCATGTTCACTGCTTTTATATGTTGTGTTTGTAGGAAAAGCATAGTCAGCCATTAGCATGAAAGTTCATCTGTGTTGGTAGAATACATTATAGAGAAATGTTATATCCAGCACTGAAATCAAACTATACGGACTTACCCCTCTAAATTTTCGGACGAAGTCTGTCAACCTTTCTGATACTTACGACCCCCTCCTGCAATTGTGATGTTTTCCCCTTTGAGAATTGCTGCCTATAGTGACCACTAGGGTTGGGTACCGGTACAGAAAATCCAGGTCCGGTTCAGGTCCAGAAGGTCAGGAGTCCAGGTCCAGACCTGAACCTGGACCTGATTCAGTATGTGAAAACTTGTGAATGGACGATACTCAAAACTATGGTCCATTTCGCTACAAAGAAATCTTTTTGTTTTTCCGACCTGTCCAATAAGAAAAAACGGTTTTGTACCAGTACACCGTCCTGGTACCGAACCCTAGTGACCACCTGTCCACTCAGACCAGATTTCTCGGTCCTCTTAGTGGTCTTCCTGGGCAGTTTGGACTGTACTTCAAGCCACATGTAACATCGACTATCATAATTCCATCAGGTGCCATTATACTGCCACCTCAAAAAACATTAGTAAAGAGGTTTTCCCATGATTGTCTTGAACAGGGAATGTTAAATATCTAAATGTAATACAATTCAGATATTTAGGTGTTGAAGACAATCTTGAGAAGGCCTCTATAACAACGTTTTTTTGAGGTGGCGGTATAATGGCACCTGGTGGAATCATGAGAATGTATGTTAAACTTTGAAAACAAAAGCTTTGGACATTATTGATTGGTTAACAACAAACCTACCAGTTGTAGTATAACCTTTGAAGCAACAGTTACTGTTGTTTCTTTTTTTAGGGGGGAGGGGGATTTGTACAGAAATGGTGATAAGTTGTTGAAGATTTCATTGAAATATTGATTCCTTCTGTTTACCTGTGGAACTTATTGATCCGTGCATTGATCTGTTGATATTCTTAACATCCCCTTTCGCACTGGTGACTGCGATTTCTATGCGACCAGGGATTTGACAGATTACTCTACTAATTTTGTAGATAAAGAAAAAGTTTTGTTACATTTTGTCTGTTCTATCGTCCTAAGTTTGAATCATGCTTTTGAAGATGATCATGCATCATATTCCGATGACGAAATCAAAGGTCACAAAAGTCCAATATTGGTCGCTGTATGGTCGCTTACCAATTGCTGTCTGGTGGAAAGGGAGACCTTACCTAAGATAACATTTGTACCTTCATAGATCAACAGTCATTGCTGTTAACAGAGGCTTGGGGGCAAGGCCTAGTAATCTCCAAGCAGATCCTACGGTAGCATAAGATTGTATCAAAAGCTGCCAGAGGAGAGAAGCCGGCGTAGGAGTGTATCTAGCTCCGGAAGCCAACCACACTCCTTGGCCGGCTTCACTCTGGCAGCTTTTGACATTATCTTCTGCTGCCGTAGGATCTGCTTGCAGATTATCCCAGGCCAGCTTCACTCCTTTGGCAACTTTTGATACTGTATCTCATGCTACTTTAGGATCTGCTTGGAGATCAAGGCCTATACCTCTTTTGGTATAGTCAGAAACGATAATGTAAATCCACAAACAATGCTGAATATGAATATGTACTTATAGGGTCAGCTTCAATATCTGCATATTTGTATATTTATATTTTTATACATGGAGATTGAGATGCAACAATCATGGTTTATGATTCAAATATTGTGTGAGCAAGCCACGCTCGGTGTTACATGTGTACATAGCAAAACTATTGTGAAAACCTTGTAGAAAAACCTTTTTTATAATTGTTGTGCCTTAATACACTTCTGGAATGGCTGGCGGAGAGGGGGGGGGGCAAAATGTGAGATTACTTGAATTAAGAGATGATGTTTATTACCCTTGCAATACTCTGTTCATAAAGCTTTGTCAAAAATCCCACCGATGAAAGTCAGCATGTGTCTTAGGGCTCGGCCACATACGTTGAAAAATCACCAGGTACGATTGCAAACTTGGAACAAGTAACGTCCTTGCTTGGAATAAATTAAGCCCCTTAGACAGAGATCAGAACGCATGTGCGGCAACAGGAATTCTAGGTAATATGTCAAAGGTAAAGGCCAACAGAAAGGAATTAAAAACCCATCTGGATGTTGTTGATGCAAATTGAAACAATGGTCAAGACAATGACTGTTTTCTTTTTCGAGGCCTTTATCTTTGACATATTATCCAGAGTTCCTGTCGCCATACATGCATTCTGATCTCTGTGAAAGGGCTTATTGTTGTGCATGTGTCAGCTGCCTTGTTATAGAAATGCTGGCTTAGGTCCTTGCTGGCAATCGGTTCTTGAAGCTTGAAAGTTCTACAACATCAAAATCGTACGGCTGCCAAGTACAACGTGTGTGACCACACCATAAGCAGTAATACAGTAGCTGTACACAAATAGCAAGTATATACTTAATGTACGATTGTGATGTGCCATCACTTTGGTTAGTTTTTTTTTATAACAAAGACTTTTTTTTCGTTTTATCTTTTAGTCACCTTTCCTGTGATTAGATTTCAGGAACAAAGCAAAGAATGACTGATCCAATGTAGAGTGATGTCTAGAGCCAATGAATGATGCAGTAAAGGAATACAAAAACCTGATCTGTGAAGTGTTCTCTTTTTTTTCTTTCATAAACTTTATTTCAGCTGCAACAACACAGTACCTCTGGAGCACTAGGTGGCAAGTGCTAGTATTGTGCCTCACACATTACACGTTGCAAAACATACCCTACACAAAGTTTCATGTAGAATACCGTGCAACAAATACAATCTGCTTTCAGCCAACATGATCATTTACACAAAATTGACAGTTATAACGCCCATCTTATTGTATTGAAAAAAACACACACACTAAAATCATACTTTCAGTGCGTCCGTCTATACACATTGGAAGGATGCGTTAAGCGTGGTCAACAATCACAATGTTTACAGACAGCATAGTGCATGTTCAAATGAAACAGCGTAGTTGTACAAACAATGGAATGGGTGTGTCTATGGCACGTTATTGTTCAGTTACAGTGATTCAATATTGAATATTCTGACTTAAAATGACCTGTCGGTCAAGGGAGCTGTGTTGTAGGGTGCCGACAGCGCTATACGCTAAATTCGGAAAAGCAGTGCCTGTATACGCTTTACGCTAAATTCATGCGTCTATTAAGTCAGCTTCACACGTGCGTGTATACTCAAGTCCGTATGAGGGCCATATGGAAGTCTTAGCCTCTACCAGGCTCCACTTGAAAATATTAGTAGCGTATTTGGACCAATATAGACATATGAGCATGCCAGAGGAGATAGCTGCCCGAGGAGTATGGGTTGCGACCAGCTAACTCGTCTGGCATCTTATCTGTCTATGGTGATCTATGGTATATCTGTCCACTTCTTCTACTTATTTCCCAGTGACTTGTGGAGCCCCATAGAGGCTAAGGCCTAAGACTTCCATACAGACCTCAAACGGACTTAAACGCACGCGTGAGCCCACCTGAATCGGTGTGCACATGGACTACGCTTTAGTGTGCTTTAGTAAAGTTAATGTAACGGAGGGTGTTGCAACTTCGGACGTCCCCTAACTTACGTAGGGTGCTGCAGCTTCGGACTTCCCCTAACTTCGCACAGATTTTACCGTCAACTTCTGAAGAATTTTTAATTACTTACGTGACTATGCAAATTGAGCCGAATTTAGTTTTCATCCCCGCAGTGCTGAGCGTAAGTTCAGTTAAAACATAGAGCTGTCGTCTGAACATGGATGTGTGTACAGTAACCTATATTTACGTCACCAAGATTCAAGAAAATTTGAGCATATTTGAAATGGCTACATTCGATGGAAGGTCACTGCGTAGTGTTGGCTCTTATTGCGTCTAACCAAGGAGCTTTTATATCAGACCAAGGAGCTTTTATATCTGATATAAAAGCTCCTTGGTCTAACCTACATCATCAAGCAAATTTAATTGTTTTACACACGAGGCTTTATGTACTCTTCCTTTAAAATTTTTCTTGCTCCTGACTTCACAAACTAAAAATGACTGTCTACCGAGAAATGCGAACTAGTCATCCGTCATTTCTAAAAATATTTAGTCAATACTGCTGTGGTTTTATGGGCATTGAGAAGTGTGTGACGTGTAAATATGCGGGGTGGAGGCGCCTTGACCCTTAACCAAAAGTGCGGGCATTGCAAACTGTTCGGATTTCACGTATGCCAGTATGGATTAGTCCCCGTTTGTTACTGGAAAAAAGAGAGTAGGCATTGGCTACTGAGGAGTTCGTCGGCCAAAAAGTACAGTTGGTGACGTAGGGATCGCTCACTGCATTTTTTATCTCCTTTGTAGTGTTACTCTGTGTATTTGGCGAATTTCTACTATTTTTTTCCAGCGATATGTCGAGCCTGATAGAGGCTAGGAAATTAGTGTTCTAGTACAAATTTACCTTAGGTTAATATGTTTTGTACTGTCAAATAAGCTGATTTGCCAATTTCTACAATTTTTTTTCAGTCCACCGGTACCATCATGCTATAGTTCACTTTTATCCGCGGGGTAACCTACATCCGTTGTATCTAGTGTTTAATTTTAAGGCTCCGATGATCAAGCCGACACTGACGACAGACTGTGGTTTCAAACTACTATATCTTGAAAACATTTCGATTTGAAACCACCGTTCGTCGGTTAGGATATCGATCCCCAAAGAGTCTTTTCCTCCTCTCAGGGAATCAAGTTGTAAAGCCTGCCGAGGAAGGGAGTTTGCTGTGGAGGGTAGTTTGCCGTGAAAGCGAGTCTTGTCCCATCGCTTTCACGGCAATTGCAAACTCCCTTCCTCGGCAAACTCCCTTCCTCGGCAAACTCCGTTCCGCAGCAAACTCCCTTCCTCGGCAAACTCCCTTTCCCGGCACAACAGAACATAGCCAACGTTGAAAACCGCGAACCAACGTCGAAGACTGCAACGGAGGGTAACTAAGGTCGTTTCTAAGCACATCTCTGTTTTACCTGGAGATTCGTCCTTGCACGAATCGATTTATGAAGGTGAAGTGTCAAGGCTTTGTGGTGAGTGTTTGAACATGACGCCGTGTAACACCCCTGTTAAACCGCCACCGGGACAGCTAACATCGCACCTTTCTTTTGATCACAAGGTGCGACGTCATTACTTCTATATAATGGCCTTGCTTTTTTCCTTTTCAAGTTTCTTAAGGCTTGTCACTGTGGACGGAGAGGGTCGTTTGTAAAACAACATTTTTTTCCGGTCAACGATTTCGTGAACGCTTAACATTCCTTGGGAGGAAGGCCGTATCACTACTGACAATACGTATTTATTTTCTTTCATAGTACGACTCATGATTGTAAATTTTCAATCTCAACCTTTATTACTTCAATCATCTTTACAGAATTACACTCGTGGTAACGTTACTTCTGAATATTGTTTTACAACATGCAATGAAATCACAATGAACATTTAACTTTACACTAGAGGCAAGAGTAACATTGTGCATCAGTCAGGGTTTGCTATAAAGTCTGATTGTATAGTGTAGGCAGTAGTTTATCCATTCATTCATTCATTCGAATGAGTTGCGCAACTTTTGCAGTCTGTTGGCCCTTGCTTTCAAAGACAGAGATACTTCCTGACAATTTGCGCAGTGACCTCCAATTTTGTTAACGTTATATCTTCATAATTCCCCACATATCGTCACTTTCACCATGTGCCGTTCGGGCTTAGCCACTAAACGTTATAAGAAAAGTTTTTAAAACCTTTTCTAAAATATGTTTACCTTGTGTAAGGTTAACGTTCTGTATCCAGGAACCAATAAAAAAATACGCCAAATAGGAGTTACTCAAGCAACTGGATACTAGTAGCCATAAATTGAATATTGAAACAGGCAGATACTACAATGTAGCCCTGGTCAAAGGTTCTGCCCTTTCTGTCCAAAGCATGTTGAAGATGAATTTCACGAATGTTCTAGATACGCTATTTTACGTAATGAGCTATTCACATTTCTCGAATCCAGTACAGCAGATTTCAAGAGACTCGATGCAACAGACAGATTTGTATATATATTTGGATGCCACAACTCCCATAATGCAAACTAAGATAGGCAAATATATCAAAGACTGCTTTGCTATTAGAAAGAGTAATGAAACTCATGTAACGTTATAGCCCAACTCGATTGTAACACGTTATCAAAGACTTGTGTTAGCCCTTCTTGTTCTTTGTTAATTAGGATATTAAGTCCTATTCTATACACCTATTTTGTACTTTGTGTAACAGTTGTTGCCATACATTGTACCGTGTACAAATGTCGAGCAATAAAGCTCACTCATTATGATTTGGAAACGGTCAGACGTTTCAGGGTAAAAAAAGAAACTGCTCTTTAACAGATCGGCTCAGTGTCACTGACGGAAAGTTGTGGATGCTACCTAATCTCCAAGCAGATTCCTCCGGTGGCATAAAACAGTAAAATAAGCTGGGGAAGGAGTTTAGCCGGCAGATGCGGTGGCCAATGTTACTCCTCTGCCGGCTAAACTCCTTCCCCAGCTTGTGTTACTGTTTTATGCCACCGGAGGAATCTGCTTGGAGATTAGATGCTACCTGAAGCGTCTGACCGTTTTCAAAATCTTATCCAGTTGCTTGAGTAACTGCTACAAGACATTAAAGTTAACTTCATAGATATGACTGGAGGATGATTCTGTAGTACAAAATCGATGTCTAACACACGGCGTTTGTTTCGTTTCTTCATAATGATACTGCTTATTCCACAGTGTCCCCACGCTCCTTCACAGCGTCGTAATAAATTGTCTTGTTCCACTGCTAACTAGGGTACAGTCACACGTTGTATAGAGACGCACACAATGGTCACACAACTTACGATTTGCTTAGGTAATTGAGACAGACACTTGAAAACAAAACAAAATGACAGCTGAGGATTCCATACACTATAGTTTTATTTGTATATTGGTTGAGCCCACAATCTAAACCTATGGCTTCTTCGCGGCGCTGGGTACGAACGTGCAGTGTCCCTTTCTCGAAAGCAACGCCCGATAGGTCACATTTTGATTGCTGCAAGCTTGCAAGGTCAATAAAAGTAAACCCAAAATAGTGTCTGACAAAAATAGTACAAATTTGCTAAATGCTGTGAGTAGTCCCCAGGGGGAATGGCAACACATGAAATTTGCAACTGTATGGCAAAGCATTCATAATATTGGGCTATTTCTTGTTTTCTTGTTTTGTCAAAATCTGGTCGCTCTCCGACTTTCCCGCCACACACCTGGTCAGCTTGACCAATCACGGAGTAGCGCAATCACGTGATAAAAGTGACGTCAGATTATTTGCATACTCCAGGTAAGTTATTAAAATATGGCGGACGAGCAAGTCATGAGTTAGCAAAGTCAATTTATGCCTTAATTTAGCGCCATACCGGGTCTCACAGCTGGTTTCCACGTCGCCCAAGACGACCCGCAGTGTCCTTACAACTCGTTGGAAGTGTAGAAACCTCCCGGGAGGAAGACTGCGTGGTTTTGAACAGGGAAAACAAGTTCGGCAAACTCTCAACTTGAACATGCTGAATGGTCGCCCGTTGGTAGGAACGTGTCATGTGGACTGGATGTATCTGGTGCCTTTCCACCGACTGGTGAAGTGAGTGGAGATGTCTGATCCATGTACGAGTTGACCGACAGCAGGAGTACAGACCTACGTTATTTTTCTGTGCGACTAGAGGACGCAACACTCGAGCTCCAATGAGGGAGGGGACCGCCACCACCACGTAACGAATACCTTTGTGCACAGACAATGTTTGAACAAGGAGTTTCCGCAATGGAGGGGCGGACTGCAAAGGTCTAGTCCGGGACCTGGGGGCTGATCACATCGTACTGGCAAGTTTATTCTTGGAGTAATACATCAATCCTTTAAGGAAGTCGCAGGGGCACACTCACAAGGACTACCATGGTCGAGAATGGTATGTATTTGTTTTGAACATTTTGGGGTGGCCCAGTGGGTTGGCGGAAACGGCTGCCCGGTCGGTCGGCGGAAACCGCTGCCCGGTCCGGTCCGGAGGTTGGTTTAGGGGGTTTCGAGTATTGCATACAGCAGTGTAAGTGAAGTTAACAAAATGCCTACTAAATATTCCACAACGGTTGTTAGATGTTGCTATATGTTCAAAGGAAGCTGGCCAAATTACTTATCTTTTGAAAAAAATAATAATAATTTGGTATTTCTTCGTAAGATTGTCCCCAGCTGGTACTATTCGAACGTCCCCCAGTACAGAACGTCAGAAGTTTGCTACATCAAGGTTGTACAGGGTTGCGGTCCTTTGATCTATTATTATATGTGCCGCGGGCGTCGGCGACAAAATCAATCAATTTTGACAGCACTACCGCGCCGAGCTGTCTGACATGTCCGAGAAGAAATCTGTAAGAACTATAAAAGATTATTCAAATTTAGTTAAATTAATACTAAAATGTACATTTACAAACGCATGGATTCAATTTTTTGTGTCAGGTTCTGTTTTAAACTAATTTAGTCAATTATATATTAATTATGTACGATGTTTTCACATAATTTTGTTACTTCACACGAAAACCGCTCCGCCGTAGTCTTTCCTCCCCGTAAACACATTGTCATCGAACATTGAATTCTTGAAAGATCAAAATGGCGATTCCACCAGTGTCTGAAGATTTCCCCCACTGCAATCTTTGATTGATCACGATACTATTTTCTCACATGTCGGAAATGATAAGATAATAAAGATTTAACCAAGGATTTAACAAATGTGTTCGTGGTCAAAATACTGAAAGTCAGCATAACCCCATCCAGTCTCAGAGGGGCAGAGTGGCTAGAGCCCAAATCGAATTTCCGAAATTATGGTAATGTTTACGATATTAGTGCTACTGTAAGTTGTAGGGTCAGCCTACACGAGAAATGCACTTAAATTACTGCTGCGATAGCAAGCCATCTTGTTTACATTTGGTATGCTCGAAACCCCCTAAACCAACCTCCGGACCTGACCGGGCAGCGGTTTCCGCCGACCGACCGGGCAGCCGTTTCCGCCAACCCGTGGCCCAGTGTTTTGAGAGAAAGAGATTTCCCAGGCTTGCGTGACACGGACCTCTTTGGACTGTGTGGAGAGCTTTGGCAATATTAATGAGCCCTCTTACCACACAAAAACACTCCTGAGCAGTCCAGAAGAGCCTGAGCTAACAGTCAGAGCTGTGTGACTCGGGGCCAGCACCCGAGCTGCCCTCATAACTAACCTGGCAGTTTTATGCTTGGCTGTGCGAAGCAAATCTGCCCCAGATAAATATAAAGTAGAAACAGGACACCAGAACCGAACCTTAACACAACTAGGTAAGCCTGTGAGCACGCCCTCTGGAAAACTCCCCTAGAGTTGTCATGTCAAATTGTGATAGAGAAGAGGTGCATCATGTGTGAGATATTTTGGTGATGATTAATTTGTGAAGGTGTGTAGGGACGGAAACATCACACACCCAGATCTGTCAGCTCACCTGGACCGCTCAGGTGTATCATGTCAACATGGCACCTCAACAACTTCTCATGTTTCTCAGCTTCTTTGACCGGCTCAAGAGGCCCTCTCCGGAGAACATTCCTTGCCCAGGCTAGCGGCTAGCGTGTCCTGGACGTTCAGGCCGCCCATTGCGTAGTCACGATTGTTTTGTGAACTGATTAGCCCAGAGGGAAGGGGTCATCCCTGATCTGGGTAACAATCCTCCGTGTCTGACCTGTTCAGAGAACGCTCCCACCCTTGTCAACTAGCGGTGATTTTGTGCTCCAAATTTGGGGCTCATTAGCCTCAGAAATAGATGATAATTACCACGACTTTACGACGTCCCTAGGGGCTGGTTAGCTGTGATTTAAGTAACGGTCGCCCGGCTTCCTTCGCAAACCAAAGTTGGTTCCTGTGTGAAAACAGTTTCTCTCACTGTCGTCATTGTCACACCCGTACATACGTATTACATGTACATCCACAGTCCTTCCTGGCCCTTTTGGTATTGTATGGAGTTCTGAGCCCTAGCCATCAAGTCTGGAACAAAGTAACGTACATGTACTAAAAACTTGGATCTCCCTTCGTAAGGGCCTGCTTTACACTTGATTTAGGAAACGAGCAGCTAAATGTTACGATAAATTTGAGCACACTGCTCTTTTAATAGCTGTACGCTACTTGCAAATTGAGGCACCAATAACGCTGTATACCGAATCATGCACCAATTGTGCTCTGTGTTAAATTTGAGCCGCCCAGCTACAAATTACGTGGAATTCATATTGTTTTTTAGCTATGAAGATATGGTGCTATGAATGCTGTTTTTTATAGTATTGATAATTCAATCAATTTGATACTAGTGTTATCTCAAATATACCATATCCCTCTCAGCTGGGCTACTAGTACTAGTATGTCATTCTTCCCAGTTTTCTGGACATATTTGAGAAACAAGACGTGATAAGAACAAGTACTAAGTTGAAGTTTGAGTAGCCTCTAAACAGTCGTATATACTTGTGTATGTGAAAATAGAAATCTAGTAGCTGCCATAGAGTAAAATAGGTAAACTTAGCAAATCCTGGGAACTTGAGAAATTCAAAGTCCACGTCAAAAATTGTGATTACAAAAAGTAGTTACTGACAAATCAATATGGATAAGTCAATCATAGAGTTGGTATACAGTTGTTTTACTCCTGGTTTGCATACCTGGACCTTTGTTCATTGCACCACCTCCTTATAGTTTACTCAGGTTATAACCATATTTATATTTCAGCCATACCATATATGGTATGGTGAAATATATTGTATTCGTAATGTTTCTTTCTTTCTTTCTTTCTCCTGTCAAATCTTCAAAGCGATTCATCTCCGTCGTTCCGTGACCGAATGACCTGAAATTTAGCACAAAGGTAGAGTGGGTCAATACCAAGGTGTGTTTTTCTGATTTTATTCATATCTGCCTCTAAAATGATTTTATTGAAGTTTAAAGGTCATGTTTTGACCAAAACTGTATATTGTGGCCCCCTGTTCCCTTGAATTACAATGGAATGACCTTAGATTTGGTGTAGATAGGCATTACATAGTTGGTAAAATGATCCAAGTAAAATATTTGGTATAAACCAATTTCAAATTATTAATTTGTGCACTTTTCTGAGGGGAAATTGGTTTTCTTTCGGTCTTCTCCCGTGAACTCCAGTGACCCCAGAGCCCACACGTGCCAGGTGCCAGCGGTCTGGGGAGAGCGAGAGTTAATTACTTTATGGACGCCAGCCAATCAGCGACGAGAAAGGCGAATGTTAGTTAATATTCATAAGCGGGGCCTTGCAATCCCGTATATACACAAACAGATGCACATTACAGCCTTACAGTTGCCATATGGTGCCCTGTGCCCGGTTTGAAATTGTAGTTTGCGAGGATTTGGAGTTCAGACAGGGTCATTTGAGCGGTAGCGGACGGTACGCGTGCATTGAACGTTAGTGGCGATGACTTTACCAACATTCCGCATGGCACTATCAATCATTTTCGGCAGATTTGGACAGGGAAAATTGGACAGTTTGCGTTTAGTTTTGATACGTAAGTTTGACAGTGGCGAGAATGGATGTATTTTTCCCGAACAAATGTAGGTACTTCTAGTATTGTTGTTGTTCTTTTTTGACGTAAACTTTGTACATTAAAATTGTAAGTAACTTTAAACTGCCAGAGTTTGAGCCCAATAAAACACTCTCAGTACCAGAGTATCACCACTGACCTCCGAAAAGAAACCCACGAACAAGGTAGAAACACCTATCCTCCAGGTCTCGCACGCTACGAGCAGGAAATTATAACACTCAGACAAGATTACGTCCGATGGCTCAGCGGATTGCATACAAAGTAAAACAATTTAACAGTGGTATGCAGGGGCATATACTTAACAAAGAATTCGAAGGGAAATGAAATAACGTTATACAGATAAAGCCAAATCAAATTAACTTGTTGGTCCTGGGATTTTTCAGAAAAGAAATGAAGCGACAGAGTGGTAAAATTCTTGTAAAACTTCGAGACGTCTCCGTTTATAATGGCTCATACAAAACAAGAAGAAGATTGAAGTTTTTAGCTTGAAAAAAAAAAAAAACACTCCTACTACACAGTACCTGCACCTGCTTGACAATTATCAAAATGTATGCCCTATAGCTACTTGCTTAAAAAAAAGTTCACTGCAATGATAAATGTACCCACATCACAAGGAGATTATTACGGTATTTAGACCTAGTTATCGAAGTGGAAATTGTTGAATGGCGTCATGTAATTTCATGATGAAAATCTTAATGGAAGATGCGTTTTTTTTCACTCTCGGAAAAATAGGAGCTGCCGCAATTCTAAAAACCAATCAGTTATGCATAGGCGCTCCTGTGGAAGATTATATTCTTCCATATGGGCCCGGGGCATATTGGGCAAGCTCTGTTTTGACCTGGAATCAATTCACAATATTAGTTCTCTTTTGGGGATAACTTACAGTTAAAATATTGCATTTTTGCGCAGGGGTGACTTGGAACAGTCCAATGTTGCGTGGGAATGGGTATGGCTGAAATATGCTGTATTTGCACCCAAGCAAATGTCGGCCTTTCTAGTGTATATCCATATTGTATAGTAAGTAACACTTTATACGGATGTTGATAAAAGTTAGTTCTGAAGAGAATAATGTTGGGGTACTGGCTACTACCGGTAGTAGTAGTGTATTCAAAAGAGAAATGCTCTCTAGGCTTGAAAGTTTCAAGCATATATAGAGAGCATTTCTCTTTTGAAAACAGTGCTTTAAAAGCTGTGTTTTACATGTGTACAATTTACAATTTTACTTTGGACACAATCTATGATATATAAATCTTGAAGGTGCACCCAACTACAACCCTGAATCTATCCTTTAGACATGATTTGCTATATATACCGTTTTGTCAGGTTATGACCTTTGACCCTATCAGGAAACTATGGCAAAGGTCATTGCTAGAATAAAGGCCAATTACTGTTTAATTAGTTCCAGAGGCTGGTGTACAGTCAATGTAAAGCCTCTCTCAGGCCACCACTCAAAGGACTCAAGTAAAAGTGGTCACTATAAATTATATTGATGCAGCTGACCTTAGAAAACTGAATTTGGGACAGTAACCCATTGGTGAAAAAAGGGAACAAGAGAAAAATTGTGGCTCTTATAATGACAAATGTCATGTTTGTTGTTGTATAACAACATGGGTGTGTTTGGTCCCACCCAGGAGTACCTAAGCAATGTGGGTCTACCTTTGACATTTGCACCCACACACTCCAAACCCACCCCCTGCACTTCACTAGATTTACAACTGAGTGATTACTAGCACATGGTGCTCTGCCTTCTGCTTTTCTGGACAACATGGATCAACACCTTGGGCTGCAGAATAGCCCAACTCCTCACTTCCTAAACTGCACAGCCGTGCAATTGACAAGCAACAAATTAAAGGGTTGGAGCAATTAGTGTAACAATGCCCTATTAACTAAATAGAATATAATTGTTTACAGTCGGGGCAGTGCCCTTGTCAGGAGGAACTTGCGGTGTCTTTGAGCAAAGTCAGTGAACTCAAAACACGGGCCCCACCCTGAAAAAGGCAGCGGCTGCCAAGATTCTGCGTTACACTAACTTACAGACTGCAGAATTGATGTTGTATTTATATAATCTAATCCTGCTCAGTCTATCTGAAATCTATCCATCTATCATGTTCATTCATTTTCCTTTGTCCTACTGGTTGAATGAAGCTCGCCTTTTTCACATCTGATGATGAACGAAATGGTGTTTTAAACAGCACATTGAGATTATGTAAGTTGTTTTTGAACCCCTGACAGAATAGGTAGGGGTAATTGCTTCCACCTGAGCCCCGAGCTCACAGAACTAATGAGTTTAACAGACTGTAACTTGCTCACGTACACGTGGAGTAGTCTCATCAATTACATTTTGTCTTTAAAGTTTATGTCGTATCTAATTTAAGGCGCTATACAGGTTAGAAGCGTGACACATCGCTACTAAAGGTACTAATTTAAAGGTCTTACACGTGAGGTCAATACAACACGTACCTTGTCATAGTTTTATATAGGTTTGACTTTTGTCTTCAGTTTGCAATGGAGGGTCCTGTAACCTCAACACTGAACAGTACGACCAGTAGTAACGCCAAACAAATTTTTATTTTCATTTTTCAAATCAGAAAAGAAATGAAACTGCAAATCTTGGAAGCAAGGAAGGTACATAGAATACAGCATATTCTTCACAAGTGTTAGAAAGAATCATGGAGCAATTCTGAAGAGAGGCAAGGAGTTTTAAAACTTTTATTATCTAGATTTTGCTTGTTGTGCACCCAAGATATTTCCTGTGCATCAAAATTTTTACTTAAGCCGTTAAGGTTACAAAAGGACTTCTACACATGCAATATATGTATTTTTGGTTTTAAAAACCACCGTAAACAAAATAGATTATACTAATTCTGGCCTTATTTGCATAATCAACAAGACTAGATAAAACGATAAATCTACAATGGCTTGAAATATTTCATGGAGGTATGAGGTCTCCAAACTCTCGTAACATTTAAAGGTTAGGTGCTCCAGTACACTTTTTCCCATAGATGAATTTGGGGTGGCCCTGTTATGCTCTTGAAAGACCCTCAAGTTTAGAAAAAAGTTATAAGTTGCCTGTACATCTGTGTAGATGCTTAGGGATGTGGCGCCCATCTCCATTTCTGTAGCCCTTTGGGGGATGGTCTGCTGGTAGTGTCTTCCTCATTATTGCTGAGTGCTAAGTTGAGAAAGCAGCATGTACCATTTCCTAATCTGCAAGCAGATCCTACGGTAGCATAAGATACATTTGTAGTATCAAAAGCTGCCAGTGGAGTGAAGCCGGCTTAGGAGTGTGTTTCGCTACCGGGGCTACATGGCAAATGTACACCTCTTGCCTGACTATACTCCTTGGCCAGTTTGGTACTATCTTATGCCATCGTAGGAGATTACCATTTCCAAAGGTATGACTCGGCTGGGTATCAAACTCACACTCCACCCACTTGGCCATTGCACCCGTAGAGTCCTGAGTGTGGACATGTAATGCAGGGTAGCAGAGTCCTGAGTGTAGACATGTAATGCAGGGTACCAGAGTCCTGAGTGTGGACATGTAATGTAGGGTACCAGAGTCCTGAGTGTGGACATGTAATGCAGGGTAGCAGAGTCCTTAGTGTGGACATGTAATGCAGGGTAGCAGAGTCCTGAGTGTAGACATGTAATGCAGGGTAGCAGAGTCCTTAGTGTGGACATGTAATGCAGGGTAGCACTAGAGTCCTGAGTGTAGACATGTAATGCAGAGTCCTGAGTGTAGACATGTAATGCAGAGTCCTGAGTGTAGACATGTAATGCAGAGTCCTGAGTGTAGACATGTAATGCAGGGCACTAGAGTCCTGAGTGTGGACATGTAATGCAGGGTACCAGAGCCCTGAGTGTGGACATGCAATGCAGGGTACCAGAGTCCTGAGTGTAGACATGTAATGCAGGGTACCAGAGTCCTGAGTGTGGACATGTAATGCAGGGTAGCAGAGTCCTGAGTGTGGACATGTAATGCAGGGTAGCAGAGTCCTGAGTGTGGACATGTAATGCAGGGTAGCAGAGTCCTGAGTGTGGACATGTAATGCAGGGTACCAGAGTCGTGAGTGTGGACATGTAATGCAGGGTAGCAGAGTCCTGAGTGTGGACATGTAATGCAGGGTAGCAGAGTCCTGAGTGTGGACATGTAATGCAGGGTAGCAGAGTCCTGAGTGTAGACATGTAATGCAGGGTACCAGAGTCCTGAGTGTGGACATGTAATGCAGGGTAGCAGAGTCCTGAGTGTGGACATGTAATGCCAGGTAGCAGAGTCCTGAGTGTGGACATGTAATGCAGGGTACCAAAGTCCTGAGTGTGGACTTGTAATGCAGGGTAGCAGAGTCCTGAGTGTGGACATGTAATGCAGGGTAGCAGAGTCCTGAGTGTGGACATGTAATGCAGGGTACCAGAGTCTAGAGTGTGGACATGTAATGCAGGGTACCAGAGTCCTGAGTGTGGACATGTAATGCAGGGTAGCAGAGTCCTGAGTGTAGACATGTAATGCAGGGTACCAGAGTCCTGAGTGTGGACATGTAATGCCAGGTAGCAGAGTCCTGAGTGTAGACTTGTAATGCAGGGTAGCAGATAGGCTGGGAAACTTGCCAAGTACAGCTGAGCTGACCTGTGGTGATGGGATGGAGACCTTTGGCAGGCCAGCCTACTGTGTTAGTTTTACTCAGGGAATCAATCATTCAGGGCCATGCTTCCAATTTATAGCCTGGAGTCAGGGTTGGACAAGTTTTCTAGACTTAAGTTCACCTGCCCTATCAGGCAAGTACAAAGAGAATTTACTTTCCCGAACTAACTTTTCACTTGCCCAGACATTTAAATGCCATTTGTCCAAGTATCTTCAATTCCATCAATTGAGTTCTTTTATTCTTGGCTCTATTTTTGTGTGTTGACCAATGCTTGATGCTATGACTGTAAAAGGTAACAGGTGTATCAAAGTCTATCTCCTGGAAAAATCTTACTTGCCCGTTCGGACAAGTGGAGAAGCATCTTCACTTGCCCGATGGGCACTTTCACTTGCCCTGGACAATTGGACTCATATGAACTTGTCTGACCCCGGTAGTTATTCCCTTATGGAAGTGGACCTTATGGGAACGGCTGAAAGCACACAGCTGGACTCCAGGCTAAAAAAATGGAAGCATTGCCCAATGATTTATCCCAGTACTCCAGGCTGTCCAGTTTTCACAGGGATAGCCGTTCTCTCTGTTTGTAGTACCTTGAGGGTCTGTATGCTCTTTTCCATAAGGAGTGTGAAGGCTATTTTGATTTCCCAGAATTAGTCTTATATATAGACTAGTCATGGCTGTGCATTACAATTAGCCATTCAACCAATGATAGCAAGTAGTGGTTTGACCAATGAGAAAGTGGCTGTATGTCCGTCAAACTTTGCAGTTAGTTACTACGTTTTGACAGAACTTTGAGATTGGTCAGTTCTTATAGAGGAGATCCAATTTTGTATAAAATTTTGCCTCCCCGATTTTAGTGTAATACTATATAATAGGTAGGGGTGTGCGTTCAATAATACATTGCGTAAAATGCGTACATATTGTGATTGGCCAATGACATCACTATATCTATAAGTGTACTAGATTTATTTGTAATCTTTCCCAAAGTTTTCAGTTCGGTCATTTACTAGAAAAATCAGGCCCTTGTTTACCTAATCAGGGAAAGGCAGGCATGGGCTGAACAATGATCAAATGGAGGGTTTGGCACACATCCAAAGAGCAACCTACAATTTTCCTGGGGGTGGGACCAAGTAATACATATATATACATGCAGGGATCGAAATACTTTTTTGTTGCTACATGCAAAATTTTTTACGTGCAATTTAAAATATCTACATGCAAAATACAACTAGTCTATACTGCAATGTTCTAGCCACCATCTGTCATTCTATACTTTGGTGGAATGTTGCTGCTCTGGATGGATAAGAATTTTGCCCATTCTGTCACCGTTGATGGACTGAAATTGGCACATGAAAATATAGACAGAACTGCAAATTTTGGAAAGATATCCTTATAATCAGCATGTTAGTTTGCAGCAAAGCCGAAGTTGATTGTTTATAACACCTACTGACAACCGGTGACGATTCCCGTCAGACAAAGGCCTCAGTATTTTTACTGTAGGCCATGTATTTTCAACATGCAAGATTGCAAGTTCAGAAAATTTTTACATGCAAATCTCAAAAATTATGTGCAAATTGCAAGTTAAGTATGTCTATTTCGAACCCTGTACATGTCATGATGTCGATGGCTTTGTACGCAGGTTTATGTGTACATTTATTTGTGTCATCTTTCTTTTCCTGGTAGGTACGAGCACATTGTACGTGTCCCTAACGAGTTGAAATGCATCACAAATTTTTTATTCAGATTTCCTCCTTTCAGTCTAGCTGGGCTTAAAATTCATTTTTGGGAATAAGATTAAGAGCACTGATGCACCTGATATAAAATTGTATAAAGTAAAGAAGAATTTCTGCAAAACATTATTGCAAACTTAATAAATTACTCACTACCTCTCTTTATAGCTTGATGAATCTGAAATTCTGTAGCTTGCTTCAAAAGGAATTCAGCAAATTTCTAAAGGTTTTATTACTTCTCTTTGGTACTTTTAAAGTTAAAACTTTAAAAGATATATATGTCACAGTGGAGATCACGATCCAGGAGAATCGCCGATCCTCCTAGGAGAGATCGCGATCGGAGTTTCTCCTAGGAGAAATCCCGATCGCAATCTATACTAGGAGAATCGCCGATTCTACTAGTATAGATTGCGATCGGGATTTCTCCTAGGAGAAACTACGATAGATATAGGAAACAGATCCCGATCGCAATCTGTACTAGTAGAATCGGCGATTCTCCTAGTACAGATTGCAATCGGGATCTCTCCTAGGAGAAACTCCGATCCAAACTCAAACGATGCTAAGATGTATGAAACAGCAATAATTTTTTTGATAAACAATGATTTTATTCAGTTTCAAATGCAAACCTACTAACTCATTACCAACTACATTCAAGCCTACTTCTGTACTTCTACAATGTTAACTTCACCGAAGACTACCACACTTGAGTCACTTCTGCAACTTTACTCAATGCACACTTCTACTCAATGCTACCTCACTATTGTCACTTTTACAACTATACTCAAGATACCATACTGGTCTTCTTCCTCTTTCGTGTCATCACTACTGGTGTCACTACAACTATACTAAGGCAACCACACTATCATATAGTATATAGCATCATTTTTCTAACAGCATATTCAACATTACCACATTTGCCACATTTGTGTCTTTCCCAGAACTATACTCAAGGATACTACACTATTGTCACTTTTACAACTACATGACACTCAAGGATACCAGACTTGTGTCACTTCTACAACGTTAACTACACTAAAGTCTGACAAGTGAAATTGTACTGATCTGAATAGGAGTGAAACTGTAACATCTTGAAACTGTGAGTGTGATTGATATTTTGGCATTTTGGTCACTTTTTAGTTGTTATTTTTCTTCCAAAGTTGTGAAATGATTCTATATCAATTTTTGACACCTGTTTGACAACTTTACAGTTGTTATTGTTCTTCCAAAGCCGTGAAATTTGCATACTGACACATTGTTTGATCACCTGTTGGTGTCTTTCACATATTATAAGATTTTTGCCACTACTTTAAAAGAAATTACTTAATCAGAAATTACTTTATCAGAAAACATACTCACATGAAATTTACCATGAAAGTGATGCTATATACTATAGTATACCTTGAGTAAAGTTGCAGAAGTGACTCCAGTGTGGTAGTCTTCGGTGAAGTTAACATTGTAGAAGTGACACAAGTAGGCTTGAGTGTAGTTGGTAATGAGTTAGTAGGTTTGCATTTGAAACTGAATAAAATCATTGTTTATCAAAAAAATTATTGCTGTTTCATACATCTTAGCATCGTTTGAGTTTGGATCGGAGTTTCTCCTAGGAGAAATCCCGATCGCAATCTATACTAGGAGAATCGCCGATTCTACTAGTACAGATTGCGATCGGGATCTGTTTCCTATATCTATCGTAGTTTCTCCTAGGAGAAATCCCGATCGCAATCTATACTAGTAGAATCGACGATTCTCCTAGTATAGATTGCAATCGGGATTTCTCCTAGGAGAAACTCCGATCGCGATCTCTCCTAGGAGGATCGGCGATTCTCCTGGATCGTGATCTCCACTGTGACATATATACTGTATATTTGCTGTATACTAGTGTACAACTATAAGATATACCTTTGGGTACGTAATCCTATACAACATTGTATAAATATCTTGCTGCATGGCCGCACCCACAGTTAAGAATCAGGTGCACCGCTGTGGGTTGCACAAGAGTGCATATTTCCAGCCCTGTGTAGGTATGACGTATTGTTGTTGCTGCCAGTAAGATCAGAGGCAAGGAAGCAAAACGAGATAAGCCTAGCTTGGCTGACCTTGCCTTGAGTTTGGTCTGGTGAAGAGGGAGGGAGAGTCGGCTTTGCAGCCATGGGGAAGCTAGTCCAGTTGATACAGTGGTGCTCCCAGACTCTTTCTTCTGTGGATTCTTACCTCAGCTTCCTAACCAGCAAGCGGAGTTTGGGTGTGCGGGAGAAACAACCTGGTAAGGAAGTTCAGTCTACCGCAAAAGTGACGCTAATTTGAGTCAGAAAATTGCCATGAGGTAACGTGGGTCATACTTCCTGTTGATTCAAAGCATTGTCCTTGAACTGAAGTTGAATTCTTAATCATAACTAGTAGAGTACCGCAGATTTTTCAAAAGTTGCAGTTACTGTTTTCTCATGACTAAGTATGGAAAATGCTACTAATAATTTTGTATATACAGACTGTACATGTATTGTGATAGTGTATCCTTAAATTTGAATGTAAATAAACTGGAAGGGTGTGGACATTACTTATAATTTGTAGGACTGGGTACCAGTATGTTGGAACCGTTAGGACACCAGTACTATTTCATGCTGGACCTGTTAAAGAAAACCTACATGTGAAAAATCAAGTGCTCAACTAACCCCATTATTTAAATAAATTAGGTTCTAATTATCATGTTAAGATAAGCTTAGGATGTGATGATATGACCTCATCGATTATGTTAACCAGATCTGTGACTGAAATTATGTCATGCATTATGTTATGTATATCAACTTTCCTCATCAATTATGCAAATTTGCTCCTGTAAATCATTTACTTTAGCTATCAATGTTCCAACAAACAAGACGACCCATCAGACTGTCAGACAAATTTGGCCCCTAAAATCCGCCAAAAATGGGGGCAAAACCTGTATGCCCTACTCTCTCATTCCCTTTGAAAATCATGACCATGGCATCCCTTAAACTGCCAAACCCGGATATATCCGGATATACATGTCCTGTGTGTCGCACCCGGATATATCCGGGATAACGTATTCCCCCAAAGTAGCAACTTTGCGCGTGTGTAGCGCACAAAACCCAGAAGTTAGGGACTTAAGCCTTGTTCGGGGGGTTCTTTTTGGAGGTCAGCAGCCAACCCTGGCACTGATAGCATTTCATAGTGCTGAAACTCTGGCAGTTTAAGGGGTATAAGAACATGAGATATCAAATCCACAAATTCTGCTGCGGTACCATGACACATCACTAGGGCTGACATAAGCCATCATTATCTGAGACCTACCCACATTCCGCATATCAAAATGAGATATCAAACCAGGAAGTCCTGCTGCAGTACCTTAACAGGCTGCTAGGGGGCCAAAAATCTAATCGTTTCCAGGTCTCATCAAGACCTACTCACATACCGAATATCAATACAATCCATCCAGGCGTTCTTGAATTATGCTGGTCTTCTACATACAAGCATACAAACATACAAACGCTACCCAAAACATAACCTTCTTGGCGAAGGTAACAATCCACCTAGGTATGGACAGACATTGCCAGCACAAACTAACAGCAGCGACTACAATATCTCCATCAAAACGCATATTCCCCTGGCCCACATGTGCACTGAATATGAGTTCAGAATTCTGAATGGTAGGCTTGACTCATCACAGCGGTTGGCATGAGTTGACAAATAGGGGGCAAAGGTCATGGCAGGGCATGCCCCACAGGGGCCCTGGGGAATATCACTGCCAATTTAGGGCAACCACTTGCTACCCTTGGAGTGTGTGTAGCCCAGTGGTGAGCTAAAACTGGATCGAGATCACTTTTTTACCCTTAACTATAGTCAGCAACGTAGGATTAGGACCCAACAACTGAATCCCTCCTTGTGACAACTAAAGAGTAAAGACTTAAGACTGGACTGAATTTTGATCAAAATGGGAGAGCTAACACCCTAACTGTTCCTCCAAGCATTAAAAGCTTCTAGATTGGTCCAAGATTTTCAAGGAAAAGCAGGATTCAAGGATTTTAAGTGGTATTCTCGTTTTTTCTCATTTTGAGCTTTGACTGTACAATGCATCTCTGACATTGATGATGATGAATTCTGACATCTGCCCTTTTCCATTGGTGTTTATGGTGACAGTGACCAATAGCCACCTCACAGTTTATTCTGTGTTGTGATATATACCTGTCACCGGCCAGGCATTATATCACTCTAAACACCTCGTTATGGGTCATTAACCCTTAATTAGATAATTCAGTAGTACTAATTTGGATGTGTCAAGTTTGCCTTGGCACGCTTGGGTTAATAGATGGGTGTTAAGATAATAATCTGTTCAAAATAGGTCATTTGAGTGTGCCAGGCTAGTCATTGGTTAAACTGAGTAAGTTTCAACTCAATGTGAACTATGAACCTAGTACCTTTGATTGACATAGTCCATGTTTTTGCTTTCATTTATGTGTGGATAATTCGGATGATATACAAGCAATTGTACTGATAAATTGTATTAATTCATTATCCCATTTCAGGACTCGAAATACTGGGTGCATGTGCACCCAGGTGCACCCAAAATTGGAGCTGTGCACCCAATTATTTTCTGTGGGTGCACCCTGTGCACCCAAATATTTTCTTAGGTTTATGTATGTAAAGATATCAAAGTATACTAGTATACATAATATTCTTGACATCTAAGTTTTAGAAAGATAATAAAAATGTCTGTCATGGTACTTGTTTAAGAATTTGATAGCTTGTAACTAAGTTTTATTATTAGGTTATTACTGAAATTCAAGTGGTGCACCCAAAAATTTTTGGTGCACCCAATTTTGTAAGCTGGGTGCACCAGTGCACCTAATCCCCCAAAAGAATTTCGAGCCCTGCATTTGATTGTTTTCTATTATACAGTACAAGCATACACACATACATTTTGTACACACGAAGAGCAGTATTTTGGACTCAAGTAAAAAGTGGAAAAGACAACTTATAAAGCTTCACCAACATTTACGGAACATGTTTGTATATACTATTCTTATGTGTATTAGAATCTATGTCATGTAGAATAACCTGTAAGTAATATCATTTTCTTACCTGCTTTTTTCCTGTTTCAGAGGGATGTCGTATGGCCTTGTCACCCAGTGAGGCTCCAGTCTATGTAAGTATCCCCGACTTTCTAGAATTTGTTTCAATCTGTATTTAGCCTTGAGGACAAAACCCTTCGGACTAACCAGTTTTCAAGGGTTTAAGGTTTCTGTTTCCTGTGGGATTATTTGTATAACTTGCCCATCATCTATATAGGCACTGCTTCTGTGCATCAGCAACGATTTCATGTCTCTTTGAAATGCAAGTGTCTTTCCGTCAGGCTATTATTATAGCTAGGATTTTGTTACAGGGTCCAAATTTCTTTTGTCAATTTTTCGTTCAAGTTGCAGCAAGTGATATAGACTGTAGCGCAGAGTTTTTGGAGAATTTCAAGTTAAAATAGTGCATTCCAGGGTTCTAGCCAGGATTTTATTTTAGCGTAGTGGGAATGGCATGGTAGCGAAGCGACTAATCAGGAGATTGGTGTGGAAGGGGGGGTCTTGGTCCTTCCACGGTGAGATTTGAAGATGTAGAGTTAAAAGTTAGGATTTTGGGATCAGTTTTGAGTGGCATATTATCATTTTTCATTGTTCAGACATTGATTAGTCATTGTTGAACAAGCAAATGACAGCAAAGCACCACTACACTAGTTAAAATTAAGCGTAGTGGCCCTTTTTTTAGCGTAGGGGTCACAAATTTTAGCGTAGTGGCCCACTACGGTAAAATGCACTAGCTAGAACCCTGCATTCTAGGGTATCACGAGGGGCAAAAATACTGAGGTTCACACCTGACCTGTAGCATCCTTGGTCAATCAGAATTATATTCTTGTCAGAGGATCTACTCACCAGTCTAGTGTGCCTAGCTAAAACTAAAAGCCTGCTTTCCCTCAGTTAATCTATGTATACCAGTATGCTGTTGAGTTACATCCATCATCATCCTGATGCTATATTGACTTATAAATCATGTATAACTTTAAAATTTTTGGCTAGGAAGGACATAGTTTGTGACCCCTTTACTTCCAAGAAATGTTTGAGCTTGTGGACCATTGTAAACATTGATATGCCACTAGTTAGAGACAACAAGTGCTGAAGTGTCTCTCGTCAGCTGTGTGCTGTGCTGATGTGTTTGTACAGAAGACATGGTCATTTGGGATAGGCCTGTTAAGAATGTAGGGAAAGTACTCTGGCTTCCTCATTGGACAGACAAATCCAGCTTTGCGGTGGGGATTAAGACTTGAGGTAACCGTTTGAAATGTAGGTAAATGTGTTTTCAAGTCAGTGTTATAACTTATAGCTATGCCCGCGTGGCACGTTAGTACACCCGATCCCTCGATCTCGGAAGTTGAGCAATGTGCGGTCCGTACAGTTCTTGGATGGGAGTCCCAACCAAGGACGACCAGATTGCTGTAGCCAGACCAAGCATGGTTATTCCACGAAGTCGTCTTCCGGGAGGGACGTAAGACGGGGGTCCCGTGCAAAATACACCAGATGATTATTATTAAAAGTGAAAGTGATCTCAGACCTGTAAAGTTCACTGAAAAGCTGATCTTCCACTGGTCATGACAGAGAAGACGGACACTATGTTCCGTATTTAAATTTACAGATTCATTGTAAGTAACAGAATTTTTAATAGCTTATTTTGAAGAGCATAGCATACAGTTGACCATGTAGCTTACCGTCCCGTCCTAAGGGCTGTGACCCTTTTTAGCAGCATGCATGTTTGGTGAGCGACAATCCGAACTCCCAACCTCTATAGATCTTGGTCTAGGCCTCTAGGGGCAGGGTCACTAACCACCATAGTACGTATGCCTCTGTCTGCATGACTCCCTTTTTCCAGAGGGGCAGGGCTCGAAATTCATTTTTTGGATTAGGTGCACTGGTGCACCCAGCTTAAAAAATTGGGTGCACCAAAAATTTTTGGGTGCACCACTTAAATTTAAGCACAACCTAATGGCAAAACTTAGCTACAAGCTATCGAATTCTTAAACAAGTACCATGAAAGAAATTTTTATTATCTTTCTAACACTTAGATGTCAAGAATATTATGTTTACTAGTATACTTTGATATCTTTACATACATAAACATAAGAAAATATTTGGGTGCATCCTGTGCACCCACAGAAAATAATAGGGTGCACAGCTTCAATTTCCGGTGCACCTGGGTGCACATGCACCCAGTATTTGGAGCCCTGCAGAGGGAGGGGTAAAGACTTCAGGTTTGAGATGGAGGTAAAAATGTGTTTTGAAATGACTGTCAAACATAGCTTCACTACATACATGTTCTAATAGAATTAGTGCACCATCCCCATATAGGATAAGTTGCAGTACTTCTTGTGGCAGATAGGTGGCAGTGCAACAATAATTCTTGATCAGTAAGAGTAACTTTCCTAAACACAATATGGACTTCTAAGGGACCAGGGTACCCCTTTGGGTCCGTAGATTAGATATGATATATGCAAGATTTAGAACTCAAAACTTGAGGCTTATAACAATGAATCTTGAAGTCTATAAAAAGAACTTTTAAAACTACATGTACTGCTACATTATTGTGGATTAATCATTAAGCTTTTGAAAGTGCAAAAATATATGTTTTACTTTCAGTAAATCTTAATGAAGAACTCTCAATGTAGAACTAGGAACAGATATTGCATGCTTGCTTATAAAACTATTCGAAGAAAAGTTGTGTAATGAAAGAAAAGTAGAAAGAGGTTTTTTGTGATAGATATCCAATATCAATAATTCCCAATATATATATCTGTTGCCAAATATATCTTTATATTTGCAATGGAGCATAACGACTGAGATATAGGATTTCTGTACCAAAGAATACAACTCTCCCCATTCACAGAGCTCTCTTTCAGTGGAAAATGTAAGGCAAGCTAAACATACAGGCACGCGCTGACCTAAGGCGGCCATTTTGCACAGATCACGTTCCCTTCCTCTTTGTTGTACGCCTTTGTGCATATATTTTGGGTTTCATGGGAATTATTTGCGGTATCGTTGGCCAGCTTTGAACCCCTTGCAGAAGAGTCATATCAGTCCCCACAAAAGTGACTGATGGCATGAAACGGTGCCTTTGTGTCCTACGGTCTCACCTTTAGCTGTTTGTAACAGTGGGTCCCTTTCTTGAACTATTTTCTTCATAACATTGTCTGTAAATATAACTTGTGTTTTTATTTGGAGGTGGTGACAAATGGGTTTCATTCATGGTGAATAGTTGGGTAAAAAAGTCAAATCAGCTGACAAATTTCATGATTGTAAACCTATGTGCTGTATGAAAGTAAACCGTTTTGTTGACTATATACACAACAGATTGTTTCCAAATAGTCTAACTTTTCCAGCTCACCCAGACCAGTTATGACAACAGCAGAAGTTGGTCTATTGTGACAAAAATTGTAGTCATAATCATATGATATGAAATCGCATCGCTCAACAATTGTAACAAATACTTTTACAATGCAATGAATGGATATTAAATTGCTAAACAATTTACTAAATTTGTATGTAACAGGTCTTCTAAAAATCTATTTATTCTCTGGAGTGTTCATACCTAGATCATAAGGAACAGCAACTTAAACTCCATAGTATTACTTGTACATGATAAAGTAAATTTTGAAATATTATAAACATGATAATTAGCATACACAGAAGACATTATGTACATTTCAATTGTCAAAAGAAAATACAGTCTCTTTTGCACAGATCAGGGCTCGAAATTCATTTTTGGGATTAGGTGCACTAGTGCACCCAGCTTAAAAAATTGGGTGCACTAAAAAATTTTGGGTGCACCACTTGAATCTAAGTGATAACCTTAAATGATAAAACGTAGTTACAAGCTATCAAATTCTTAAACAAGTACCATGACAGATATTTTTATCATCTTTCTAACTTAGATGTCAAGAATATGTTCTATACTAGTATACTTTGATATCTTTACATACATAAACCTAGAAAATATTTGGGTGCACCTTGTGCACCCACAGAAAATAATTGGGTGCACAGCTCCAATTTTGGGTGCACCTGGGTGCACATGCACCCAGTATTTCGATCCCTGTACATACATATAGCACAGATACATGTATTGGCTCTAATGTAATTGACATAAGAAGATTGAAAAGAGTCTTGGGCAAGATTATGCTGGTTGCCTGTTGCCTTGACCTTGACCCCTGAAACAGCAGTGATTAACCTCTGACCCCCAATAGAACTACACAGGAGATGTTTGTCTGTCGAGGCTTTCCTGTCTGGTCTGGTTCTTGTTGGGGAAACCAGTAGGATTTACCCCTGGGCTTTTACAGCAACTAATTTCTCTCTTAAAGTGACAACAGTGCAGACTGTAGGTGGTACGTTATTATTTGTGATATTACCTTGGCCAAGAAGGTTTTTTGTAGCATTTGTGGGCAAAATCGAGAATGGTGGTTTGTAGGTAGATATTTGGTATGTAGATATGTAGAAAATGATTTGATTTTAGGCTCCCTAGCGGCTTGTTACAGTCCTATTTTGATATCTTGTTTTTACTTTTTTTATCATTCATAATGTCATACATGTAGATGAAAGGCTACTGATTAGCTACATGTATAACTAAACTACTTGTAAATGTTACCTGTAATTTGAGTAGTCACCTTGTAGGATGTGGTACTTTTGTCATAACCTCAGTCAGGAAGTTAGTAATAGTAGAGTCAAACCAAACCTGTACAGTATGATTTACCACCTGCGCCACATGCACCTTAGTACCTTCTAGCCATTGTGACCACTTTTGGTGGTTCCTTGTACAATTTTTCTTATTGATACATCAAAAACCTGTCTATAGTGACCACCTGTCAACATAGTCCAGATTCTGTTACTGTGTAAGTCCCTTGACAGGCCTGAGTGGTCTTCTTTTGCAGTTTTGACTGTCCAGACATTCACAAGTAATGTATGACAGGTTTTCCCAACAAAATCACAACTGTGTAGTAAATACATGCACCATTGTGTATATAGAACCACTTGTCCATACAGGCCAGATTCTGTTGGTCCTAATTGTTCTTCTTGGGCAGCTTTGATTGTATAAGTATAGGTAATGCAGGGCTCAAAATACTTTTTTCTGCATACCTGCACTGGTGCATGTAACATTGAAGATTACCACTCTGAATTTAGGAAGTATGGATCATACTTAACTAAAATTGTTCAGGAACCATTGCTTTTTTTTCTTTCATACGTTATCAATGCAGACAATAACAATCCATGTACACCTACATCATAGGACATTTATGTATAAAAACCATTACACGGACCAGTGCAGGTTAGGTGCTGGTAGACACCAGAAATACCTGCACAGCTCCAATTTTACCTGCACTAACCTGCATATACAGGTGGTATTTCAAGCCCTGCAATGTATGACAGGTTCCAAAATTACAACTACTAAATACCATCGTGGAACCTAACCTAAATCTAATGGTTGTGTTTTCCCCTCTCCAGGGAGGGAGCACGATCGTCGCTGCCTTTGCGGAAGACAGCCCGCTGCCAGAGGGGTGTGACTTTTTCCTCATCTTCCGAGGCTCTCAGCAGAGACATATCACCATTGCTAGGCAGCTCAACGCCTTCACATTACAGGCCGTTATACCAGGTACGCTGCAAAAGGAAGCATTGTTACTTTAAATGTAAAACTACTGTAGTTTTATTCATTCATTCGTTTCGTTTATTCAGAAAAACAATCAGCATCGCAGTCAGTATAAAAACAAACTGAATGTCACTGATTTTGCAACTTGTGAATACAGAAATATATGTACAAACATTAATAAACAATTACAATACATAACGCAGAAACACCTGAAACAAAGTTGTACGTAATGCCTTACAGAGAACACCGAAAGTAAGGACAGGAATGCCATACACACTAAGTAACATTAAGATGTAGTTTTAGTTTCACAGTCACTTCTCCACCTCGAATCCTTCACCTTTAAAACTGTATTTCCATCATATTGCTAAGTAAATATAAATCATAATACAGAATTGTTTAACTCCGAATCTTAAACATCCTAAATTACCTTTATTTCCTTCTGCTGTAAACTAGAACCACTGCCAACCTTTGATGCATATCATTTCAATCATCAGCTTGATAGAGTATTTTACCCTTATTTCTTTTTCTTTGTAACATTTGATTAGTTTCATGTTACATTAATTTCATTTACATAAAGGGCAGGCATAGGAAGATATTCAATTCAAATTTCTGGGCACTGAGCATATCTTTTGCAGAGCAGGTTTTATTCTTTAATTATGAATTGATTGATATGTCAAGGAGATATCTGCAAGCTGATGTATCTTATTACCTGGAATACTGGATAATTCATGACTTGTTAATGGTACCTTGATTTTAGCTTCTTTAGCAGTCGCTTATCAACCGCTAAAATTTTGTCATTGCAATTATTTCCAAATGCAGTATTAAATGGATCTACAGTACTCTAAACTCCATCGACCCAGTATATGTAGTCATGACGTTTCCTTCCTTGTCTTTGTCCCAGACCATGACTGTGCGGAGGTGGTGGAGGTTTCGGTTTGTGCGAGTGACATAGCCCATCACCAGATCATAGCCTGCAGCCTGTTTCAGTACCTACACGACAAAACGTGGGACATGGCCAGATATCTCGCCGACAACGTGACGAATCAGGAATCGTTGGACTCCCCAAACGCGCCCCATGTGCAGTTCGATCTGGTCGGGGAGGACGTAGACTCGTTTGATATCGGGTTGACAAGTGCCTTCGAAAGTATGAACCTTCCGCCGTGGTGGAATGTGCTTGGGACTACCACCGAGGAAGAAGGTAAGAAATCTTTTTTATACATTTTACCTTCTTCTTGACAGTAAATGACTATATCATACATGTACCAGAAAAGACTAAGGCTACACTATCTTAATTTTATGGATGACATCCACACGCACATTGGTCCTTGTAGACAAAAAAAACGTGGCCACGTTACACAATTGCATACTTGGTCCATCAGAACTTCATGCTTGCCAGAGGGTCTGCTCTCCAGGGTAAGGGGACACATGGTCAGGGCATGGGGCAGCAGCAGGCCCTCATTCCTCTTAAAACAAGATTAGGATTATAAACATGATTAAACTGGGGATTGTCTCTTACACTCTTACTGGAGGTGAACATAAGACAAATGAAATAAAATTAAGTCGGTGTGGCCTAAAACATTATTGGCCTCTGACCAGGGATTTTGTGCCAATTTGAAATCAGATTGCTGTACAAAAGAGAGAAAATGTCAGCATTCATAGATGTGCCTAAAATCCTTCAGCTCCTTCTAAAGGCACCCTTTTAAAGAAGAATAAGGAACAAATTAAAAATGGTCCACAGTGACTGCAGTTAGAAAAATGCTGCAAGGCTTTGCCAGAACCAACACCACTTCTTCTCGACGAAGAGCTATCAAACCCACAAACAAACAAACAAATAAACAAACCCTCAAACATACAGACCCACCCATGTCTGTCGCCGAGAACATCTTGTCGAAGGTTATAAAGTTGACTAATGTTTGTTCCAATGATTTCCTGATGTAGATAACCCCACCCATAGTTTCCATTTAGAATTTTTATTTAGCCTGCTTCATATTGAAGTAAAAACACGGCTTGTCCTATCTAATAAAGGATAAATGTACCTGGTATCATGCACAACATTCTAGTTTGACCAGACACATAGTGTGCTCATGCGTTTCAGTTTACTTTGTTCAAATGTATAATGTAAAATGTCACACTCAAACTCAAAGAGTTTTGGTCAGCCTAAAAAAAATTACAAGAAAAAAAAAAGATAATCCCTACCTACCTACCCATTTTTTTCAGGACTGAAACAGGAAACATAGCATTTTTTTTTCTTAGGTCTTGTCATCAATAATAATGTTTATTATTATGCTACTAATTCTTACTAGGTATCCCATCATTAGATGACACTGTTGTTTCCTATAACTGGAGCTGCCTATTTACACATGTATGTACAATTGAACAGGGCTGGCAAGTGAGCAAGATAGATTACCCTCCTCCACAAATCGCACCCCTTGAGATGGTATTAATGGTTCGTTCCCCCAGCGGGGCTGGTACAGAATGGAGGAAACATGTGCGGGAAGGATAAAATCCTGCGCTGCAGAGGAATCAATAATATCACAGTGGAGTGGGCGGCCTGCAACAGAGGGGTATGCAGTAGTTGTGCTTTGCATGCAGCGTGCATGTGTAGCACTGAGGATAATGGTGGCCCAAGTCTTGCCCCGCTGCACCCATGTTATAAGGTCAGACCCTGGCCCTTAGCTATAAGTATAACACTGGACTGGAGCTGCATCCATCACAAGTCTCCTCTGACTGGGGCTTGCCCTGTGGATTCACCCGAGATATATATTATGACCTTCTTTATATGGCCGTTATGTTTGCCTTGTAGCCCCGGCCACACATGCAGGGTATGCTCATGATTTGTGGGCTGGCTCCGCCATTGGTGGACTCTGTTTGCTCAGTGCATCCCTCCCCGCCCGCCTGAAATGAATTGCCAGGGTTTAATTTTTTTTCTGGGGGTCTCGGGAGAGTCTGAGCTAACGTTAGATGTTTGCAGCAAAGCACGGGGGCTGCTCAGATATTACGTACGAACTCTGGCCATGTCTGTAGAAGCAGCGATCGTGCGCTGACAAGGTAGACTCTGCAGCAGACTATTGCAACACTAGCTTAGTCAGTGTAAGATGGCTGCATAAAAACATGAACCATGCAGATGCATTACTAGTAGGGAAGCCAGAGTCTTAGCTGGATCAACAGGGGAGCGATGTGCAATATGTTAGTGTTGGTCCTGGTATGGATGTACTCTGCATGCTCTTGCACGGTGGCTCTCACCACGGTCTGTATCGTGATAGCGGTGATCATGCTCGTTACAGGTAGGTTCGTTAAGAACTCGTTAGTTACCTCGTGATGGATGGCATAGTGTTGGATTAAGTGGTCTGTGTACATTGGTTAAGGGATAGATTGCCTTTTAAGTAAAGACTTCATGTCATAAAAAGCTGGATTATAATGTCTGTGCCAGATTTTTCAACCCAGCCAAATGTACAAATTATATAACTGCACTGTTATAATACTTTAAATGCAATTATTTTTGTTGGGATTTAACTCCAAAGTAGGAATGTAATTGTAATGGAGGTTTATGCAGCATTTCAAAAGTTCAACAACGGAGGTCAAAGACAGTGATATAAATGGAATGTTGTATAACTGTAAAATTCAATGTATTTGTTTTTGTCGAAATTTCAAAAAAACATTCAGGACAGGAATAGTAACAAGGTTTTGCAATGTTTTATGTTCGGCGTCAAAACAATACTCTAGTGCAAAAACGCATGTTCATGGTGTTATGATTTCATATTGGAGAAGCACCTATTTAATAAGAAAATGTGAAAATAAGACCACCTCAAATATTTCAATATTTACAGTAATTCATGGCTAGTTGGGTAACCTTGGCTGCATGTCAACCCACCCAATAATGAAGAATAAATTATTAGATTGATGCAACATTTCTGTTCTCACAACACAGCATCAATCCTATAGAATGCATCGTAAACTTACCATTTTCCAAGAAGCTCTTTGCCAAGACAGTCGGTAACTCTTCTCGCTGACAGTTATGTCTTTGAGCAGCACCCATGAAGCATCAGATATATCCTGACATTGATAACGTGTATAAAGACAAGATCTTAACCATATTTCCTGTTAAAAAATCTGTACTTCCAAAACTTTGAGTGAAAATATGAAAGAAATTATGACAGAGAATATACTTTTCATATCATGCTGAATATTGGAAGATGGAAGAACTTTCAGAAGAAGTAATGGAATAAAAAGTCAGCTGGGTAATGGTAAGGATGCCAATTGTTATTAAACTGGCAGAAATCAAAGGTACATAATGTCCTTGATATAACATAGAGAAGGATGTTCCCACCAGATTCTGTTCCTGCAGGAAATATGCACAAGGGAGTTCTTTGAAAACATAATTGAAAGGGGTTTCTTTAAGATTCTTTTCAAAGCATTGGATGCTTTGAAAATAGGCCATCACACGTCATTTTGAGGCCCATCAGACGTCATGTTGTAGGCTTGAAAAAAACTATCACCATGCTCAACATAAAGTTAGCATTATCAGGTTTGAACAAGTTTTCTAAAATCCACTTGTCCTATCGGGCAAGCACATAAAAAATGTACTTGCCCGAACCAATTTTTCACTTGCCCAAAATTCAAATGTCACTGTTACTAGTTTATGCATTTTCACTTCCAGCAATGGAATTCTCTGTAGACAATTGCTTGATGTCATGACTGTAAAAAGTAACAAGTATATCAAAATTGCACTAAAATCAATGGAAAAATCTTACTTGCCCGATCGGACAAGTGGGGTAGGACATGCACTTGCCAGAACGGCACTTTGACTTGCCCTGGACAATAGGGCTAGTGGACTTGTTTATCCCTGATTATTAAACTGACAGAAACTAAAGGTACAACATATTAAAAGAAAATTCCCACCAGAAAAGCTACAACATAAGAATACTCCCACCAGAAAGCACACAGGAATTTCTTTGCACTATCAAAATGTAATCGAATAGATTTAATAAGACCGAACAAGTTTCTTTGAGTCGAGCTCCTTTCCATTAGCATGAAAGTTCATCTGTGTTGGTAGAATACATTATGGAAATTGCTAAACTTTCTTTCCAACACGAATTAATATAGGGACTTACCCTAAATTTTACTCCTTTCCATTAATTGATTTGTCAGACCTTCACCCAAGTCTTGAATCTTGGCATGTGCGCAATGATGTTTGCAATTTCATGGAGTTTGCTGCATGCCACATGTTCAACAGCCAGGGTTTGGAATAACAATGGTCTTGAACATACAACGTTTGAACATACAGGTGGATTAAGACTAGAGACTGTAACAGTAATTAGACAGTCAGTGTCTTCCACTGCAGTTCGTCTTTGTTGATACTATGGCCGCGTGGCGCGTTGGTACACCCGATCCCTCGTTCTCGGAAGTTAAGCAATGCGCAGTCCGGACAGTACTTGGATGGGGGACCAACCAAGGACGTCCGGATTGCTGTAACCCCACGAAGCTTTCCACGAAATCGTCTTCCAGGAGGGACGTAAAACGGGGGTCCCGTGCTCGAGGAAGTGTCTCGACCACGTTAAACAGCCTCATTACTCATACTTTGGGTACCTACTGGCTGCAAAATACACCCAATATTATTATCATTATTATTATAAAAACAAGGCCTTGTTTGGAATTGTGCTCTCGATGCAAAAGCACCACCTACCTACCACCTACATCATTTACAATATATATCATAGCGGCAAAAACATTTGCTTACCAGTGACAGAAAACATCCCACCCAGAAATACTCTAAGAGCATGCTCAAAAGGAATCTTTTAATTTAAGCCAGCATTTCTTTGGTACCAAATATTTGTAAGCTGTTAACGTTTTATGTATTAATCTTATATGTGGTAAAGTCGATTGACAGCTTGTGTGCAGCTTGCTCTCTCCTGAACATTTCAGCTTACTGTAGATGCAGAAATGTTCGCGGTGGATTTATGTTCGCGGTTTTCGCTTTGGCCATCTCCTCGCGAATTTACAACCACCTTGAACATTTTTCCAGGGCATGGTGCTACCGCAAAATTAAAACCACCGCGAAAAGTCCTTTTTCCTGCTACCACAAAATTAAATCTTAAATCGGGACATGAACTTAAATGCATGTACAGTTAGTAGTAAATTTGGTAAATTTGGGTGGTTTAATGAGTTTGTATAGATAGTTGTTGGTTTCTTCCAACAGCATTTGCTGACATTCTCATGATTCTGCGATGTGATTTGAAGAAATCCAATCCAATAATCTGGCATTTGCAGTGTTGTGTAATCAAATTGTGAAGTCTAGTATACAATAGAATCAATGCTAAATGGTTTTGGCTTTTTTTAATGCAATATAATCACCCACAAAAGCCTAACACAAACAGCTTGCTTTAGTGTACACTGTATACTGTATAGTGATGTATTAAAAAGTCTATGAAAAAAATAGCAGTAATACAAATCACTCAATCAAAACTGCCAATGGCGGACGTGCCACTCAGAGGACGGATTAAATCCTGTCTATGTAGACTAGACAGGACTCTTCATGTTTTTATCAATGGGAAAATTATCAAAGAGACCACAAAAAATGGTACTGCAAATGCAGAAACTTTCGCGTTGGTTTAATGTTCGCATTTTTCGCGGTGGCCGCTTCACTGCGAACTTAAACCCACCGCAAACATTTTTCCATGGCAGTAAGAGACTACAGCGCGAAAAGCCCTTTTTTCCGCTACCGCGAAATTAGATCCCCGCAAACTTAAATGCATTTACAGTAATATTGGCCAGGTGGTTCTCATGTAGAGGTGGTCATTTGCTTGGGTTTGGTTACTAGTAAATGCACAAGTATCAAGCAATCACTGTACCTGCCTACATTTTGTATTTCTTTGTACGAAATAGTGTAAGTGAAATGTAAGTTCCAGTCTGTAGATAACTGCTCTAATTGTGGTACCCCTTATCCCCCACCAGACCCCCAGCCCAGGGAGACCTTGCTGCACTTTGCTGCCCGTCTCGGCCTGAGGAGACTCGCCGGGTTCCTCGTGGAGAAACCAGGAGCAGAGACGGCCATCAAGCTGGCCAACAAGGATGGAGACCTGCCGACAGACCTGGCCAAGAAGACGGGACACGACGAACTGGCAGCACTACTTGCAGAGTAAGTTGAAGAGATTGTTTGGTTTGGTTTATTGAGATCTTCATCAGTGATAAATCACTAGTCTTCCATTTTAAAAGAATACAAAATATAACAAGGGAAATATGCGACAAATTATAACTTTGAACAAACTGAAAAGTTTTGAGAAGCTCATGGAGCCAGTGAACAGAATGATAATTTGATATGGTTACAGTCTTTGGTTAGCATGATCATGCTTATAACTCTGTACCTGAATATCTGTACATGTGGTAGACCCTGAGGTGCTTCAGGGTTTATGTTAGTGTTAGTACTACTAGACAGTGTTAGGGTGTCCTGACAACTACCTGAGCTCCGGCCTGATGCCCCAAGTGTGGGAAGAGTTAGGGTACCGGTGTAGGCTATGGTTATGGTTAGGTATATAAATGTTGACATCTTTGCTATTGCTGTTGCATATAGCCCTGACAGTTACCTGAGCACCAGCCCTGTCCCCCGTGTGTGGGAAACCCGTGAGGTTCTACACGACTCCCCAGGGAAGGGGGAGGCGGCCATGCTGAAGCGCCACAGTCTGGGCTCCGCTACTCTCTCCACACAACTCAGCACAGAGGCAGAGGCCCGCACGTTAGGTACGTTTGCTTGCTAACTTTCTATAAAAGAACTGAATATCGTCCAAACTGCACAAGAAGACCATTCAGGGAACGAATAAGACTGGTCTGTATGGACAGGTGGTCACTATGTCTGTATCTGTATCTTTATAGCCGGTATGACAGACCTTCGGCATAAAACACCAGCCATAGACAGGGTTCTTAAGAATATTATCTAAGGAACAACCAAAATATAGACACATGTGTAGGTCTGGTGGTCCTTTCAAAGATGGTCGCTTTTAGGTGTTTCTGTCATAATTGTTGGTGTGAGGGTCTGCATGCTCTTTTACATAAGGCGTATACTAGGCAGCCTATTTTGATTTCCGGTAATTCGCAGGGAAAACCATCTTGTCTGCGTAATTCGTAGCGAGGCAACAAAATTTAGCGTAATTTGTACGTAACATGTAGGGGGTTCTTCTAAATTCAGCGTAAATCATTGTTGGGACCCCCCATGCAGACCCTCATGTGCCAGTATACAGTGCTGAACAGTGCTTTGACTTTTTCTGCAGCTGCATTGTACTATTTGAAGAGATTACAAAGCCAGAATTATGTCTGTATGATGGAACATAAGATATGTCACGATAATTGCCGATGACAAATGGTTCAACCTCACATGACTGATGTTCACCATGCTCTGTCAGTCACAATGAATGCAGTATGATGACTGAATATATAATTATGTACTGTAGATTAACTCCTTTATTTTGGCCAGAACTTGACTTAATAAAGAAAAGGAACATGATATTTTCACTTTATTTTAAGATCGTGATTGAAACAAGTCTTTGATTAGTGCTATGTAGTCCTGTATTATATAGTACTATATGATAGATACGCATATTCACAGTGTCACAAAAATAAGAATGATAAAACTCATTAGGACTTAAAATGATGTAAACTGTATCCATACTTTGTCTGACCCTTGCCTCTTCCCTCTTGACTTCAATAAAAAGCAGCATGCAGGCCGGTTTGAACTTTCATGAATGAGGTTCTAACAAAAGACGTTGCTGCAAAAATAAGGGAATCAAAACCACTGTAGACATCAAAGTACATAGTACAGGTTTTCCCAACATAAATGTGACATATTGTGATTTTCCGACCTGATTTGACCTCATGATCTTGTGACCCACTTGCAACATATCAATTACAGCATCTTTTGGCAACAAATCTAATTTCTAAAGAGCTTTAATGTGATAATCTGCCCCTGTATGGAAACAAACGAGAACACATGATTGATCGTTAATCAAATTCCATTATGTTTTTCAGTCTGCTATCAAAACAACTTTTATATCTGCTAAGTTTGAGGTGTTTTGTCCCATATTGATGGCTCCTAGCTAGCACAGTAGCAGGTTGCTGATACAGCAGGGCTCGAAATACTTTTTTCTGCATACCTGCACTGGTGCAGGTAACATTGAAAATTACCTGCACCAGACAAGTTTTACCTGCACTACTCTGAATTTAGGAAGTATGGATCATACTAAAATTGTTCAGCAACCATTGCTTTTTTTTCTTTAACAGGCGGTAACAGTCAATGAAGCTAATAACAATCCATACACACCTACATCATAGGACAATTACGTATAAAACCCCAGTACATGGACCAGTGCAGGTTAGGTGCAGGTAGACACCAGAAATACCGGCACAGCTCCAATTTTACCTGCACTAACCTGCATATGCAGGTGGTATTTCCAGCCCTGGTGCAGGTAGACACCAGAAAAACCTGCACAGTTCCAATTTTACCTGCACTAACCTGCATATGCAGGTGGTATTTCCAGCCCTGTACAGTTTTGGTACCTCATGTATAATTCATACATAAGCACTATACCTGTACATTATTGATGGGCCTACGGTTGTCCTATTTGTGGCTGACATAACATTTTTACCTGATGTGCTGTTTAGCTTTGCAGCCTTGTCATCCAATATTTAAATGAGTCATATACCGGTGTCGCCTGTTTTATGTTGCTTCATTCTGGTCGTGGAGTGAATCCAGACGTCTATAGTTTCACCATACACTGGTGAGAACAGCAAATGTCCAAGCAGATGTAGGGAAGGCATTACATTTTTTTCATATCTAGCTGCCCTTTCTGGTGTCAAACAATTTAGCCTGCTTTGAGATTATAGGACAGAAGGGCTTTGACATGTTGATTTTGTTCTTGAAACTGCTATTTGCTAATCTGTAAATTTCATATGTTTATCATCATCAAATTGCATATGATATATCATAATGTGAGCATCTTTAGCTTTGGTTGGTGTCACCTTTGGCTGTGTGATGTACATTTCGACAACTGTCATGCCTTGAACTAGCTGTAATAATTATTGTACAGTGATTATGTCTTTTAATTATAATTTTTTTTGGTGGTTGACAGATGATGACATTGCAGTCCTGAAGCACCTGGACATGTGGATCGGACAGAAGAGCCCCATGCCTGAGGTAGGACACTGGGTTTACCTGAATTTATCACTGGGTTTCAGACAAATGTGCATGACAGTAGCCTGGTAACTGAACCTGCAATTATAGCTGCCGGCCAAGCCTCTCTGTCCTCTCACAGGTGAGAAGACAAAGGTTTGGATGTCAGGCTGTTGTCTGTATGTACTGTAACTGTGCATAGTAGAGTTGATTCATTCCTCAAGCTACTGACATCTTGCACACTACAGTCGTCGTAATGTTATTGGGTGTAAATTTACAGATTTTATCAGACCTAAAATGTGATTTTAGACAACAATATTTTAGCAATCTGGAGGAGGGGTCCTTACCTAGGAAAGGGGGGGAAGCAACCCTGAAGGCGATTGTCCTGATAGTAGACAATGTGTATTAGACAAGTATACATATTAGACACCTATGTCTGAAGTGTTAGCTCAAACATGTCATTGTTGTGATTTCGTCTGTGCAGAACAATAGATGACCTCACCATTTTTGGTTTAGTTCAGCTGACTACAAGTTAACCAAGCACAAACCAAGGCAATAGACTAGAGTTTGTTTGAGGCGTGTTCTTGAAGTTATTGGTGCTTTCATAAGCTGTATTGATATATTATTCATATCAAGTGCTTACTGATACTACAGTTCTCAGCACTAGTCACTGTGCGATGTTTTGACCATGGAACACCTGGCAAAACTATAAAACTGAGGAAAATGATCACTTATGCTGCAGTTGATTTTTACATATTATCTCTTTGAACACAATCTCTTTGGAACAAATTTTGCCCAGACTCAAATCCATACTGGCGCGGAACGATATGATGATGACGATACATTTATAACAGGAAATGTATCAGGTTATATGAACATGGTAATATTCTTCCTATTGAAATAAAATACTGTAACTGTTACTTTACTTCTGAATTGTTTGCAAGAACAGGAACCAAATTTGAATCATGTTTTCTAGATTTGTGTAAGCTTTCTTGACCAATGATCTTTCTATGTTTCCTGGTATGTGATATATTCTTAGATATCTAAACAGTAATAAGATGAAATTTTAAGATGACCCGTTTTGGCAGACATTCTTCATTGAAGACCATTTTTACAACCTTTTGGTAAGCTTCAGCTCTGTGTACCTTGCTTGGATTTTCTCCTGTCAGAAAAAGTTTGTCACACCATCATCTGCTGCACAAGAAAATGCATTTGCATATTTATGTTTCCCCTTTCTCTCAATTTGCATATGCATGCCCGATGTGTGAAAGGCCATTGAAAATTGTGATCACCAATTGAAGTTTCCCTTGTTGTGGTTGTTGCACAATAGAGCAAACCATTTCTGGACATCAGGGGTTGAATATTAGCAGTTAGGACAAATCCTGAAGATGTTAGAAGCACTTTGTCGACTGTTGATTATCGTCGTATTTAAGGGTTTCTTTTTTTCCCTTTTCTTTCTTATTTGATACGTTCAAAATTATGTTTTTAGTTGCATAATATGATATTATATTTGAACTGACACATCCCATAGCAAGAAATAGGACGATCCATGTTTTAAATACAATCAAGCTGTGTTTGGTTTTGGATTGATTCCTTTGTTGTGTCGTGTGAGTTAATCTGATTACCAAGCTGCCCATTCATCCAGCTGTATTGAGAGAGGCAGTGTTGTTGTGGAGCAGTGGAGTAGTTATTCTTGCTTGTAATGAACTACCAGAGAGAGGAACTTGTTGCCTGACCAAGTTGCCTGAAGAGCATCCTCATTAGATAGCTGTAAATAGTGCTTGTACCTGTGTGCAATAGTTAGGTGTGACAGGTCTTTCAGTGTACAGTGTACTAGTACAACCAGCTGCTACCGTGCCGGGTGCCTGCAAAGCTGATGTTATGCCAAAGGGATACAGAAATGAATCTCCACTAGAACAGATTCGTTTCCGAAAGTGACCCGTGAATAGGACACTTGAAGTTGAACTGGAGTTCCAGTGCAGAAGGATTTGTCGGCAGGTGAAAGTGTGATTGTTCTGTCCGTACTGCCATGTTGTTGACGTGAGTAGGACACTTGAACTGGAGTTCCAGCGCAGCAGAAGAATTTGTGAGCAGAAGGAGGTTAAAAACGTGATCATTCAGGTGACAGTTGGATTGTACTACCATGTTGTTGTTGACGGATTGCGTGTGCCTACAGCCTGAGCTGGGGAGTCCGCCCACGTCCGTACGGGAGGACCAGGATTCTTGGGAGGACCAGGAGGCAGCAGAGACAGGTGAGTTAACCGAACACTGAGGTTCACATTTATCAATCTTGGATAGTACAGATGGTCTTTTCAGCTGAACAAGGCTATGTAGTATTTTATGTACTAGCATCAAGGAGGTTGAAAGAGGTCCCTCTTTCAACCTCCTTGGCAGTATCCAGTATTTGATTATATATGTACTGCTGCTCTGGTCACTGACACGGGTTATAAGGCAGCATTCGAGTAGTTATGGAAGACTGGTAGATATTGTATTGTCACCAAAATATAACATTTCTATTAATTGTCAAGCGTTTGTTCAACAAGGATGTACGACAACCATCATACATCAGATATTTTCCAAAGTGTAAATCGAGTCTTTGATTGTCTGCTGCAGTTGAACATTTTGTATGTGTCCTTGGATAACTGTAACAATGATATATTTTGTTCAATGGAGAAATGGTTATTGATTTATAATTCTTTTATAACATACAATAATTGCATGATACAGGCTACAATCTAATTGTTACTCTAACAAGGAACTGACATCTTACACAATTTTTATTCAAACAATAACAGGTCATAATAGAAAATATATTATTATAATTAGCAAATGTGTATATTAAACCTTTTAATAACCCAAATGGTGATGGCTTTGTCAACTAAAACACCCAAAGACCACAGTCTCTTGGTTCATGAACATGTAAAAATTATATTAATGATCTTTGAAGTTAGACGTAAACAAGAATTCAAAGTAGAGGGCTAACCAAAAAGAGAAAAACTTTTTTTTTGCTGTGCCTAGGTACAAACCTTCCCCTCAGATATTCCTTTTGAACCTTCATCATGACCTGAAAACGATTGAATTGTTGTGGCATATAATAAATGATGTTATAAGCCATGACATGAATAGTAAGAGGGAGAGCGCAACATAGCCTGCGTCTGCTCTATTTCAAACATTCAAAATGTTATTACGAATATAATACAATTCCCAGTGCCCCAATAAGCTACACTAGATGCAGGTGATTGAAATAAATATCACATTTACATACAAATGAGATGAATGAATGATAGGTTAGCCACAGAGGATGGTCGTCTGTTTGACAAAGACTACAGCCATGACTGTGACTGTGACAGACAGACTGTGAGTTACCGGTACAAGTGACCGTGAATGGTGAGAGGTCCCAGAGGGTTTGGCTGCACCTGTGGCCATGTCTGTATGCTAAACAGGTTCACCTCTGTGGCCATCTGTCCTGTACTAAAATTGGGGTCTAGGACAAAAATGTGAAGTTATGATAATCTATATAAAATCATCAAAAGTTCATTGTAAAATTCATTGAAAGGGCCAGAAATGCTTTTTATTGGTAAATGGAATGTTCTATAGCCAAGAAATTTGGAATCAGTTTTGATTGATTCAGTAAATATGCCATTTTTACCATTTTAGTAGAATCTATTTCTAAATAACAAATACCACACAATCATACCACCTTTGAAAGACTTAGATATGAACAGTTCTTTTTCATTTATAGAAAAGTCAAACATAATCCGACGTAATCTTGCCTCGATGATCAAAAAGAAAAGAAGACTTAATGATTTAGAATGAAATAGGAATTGAGGTCAGTATTAAACCTTACCATTCGTCTCTGGGAACCTAATGCAAAGAGAAAAAGGGCACGACCAAACCTGACACTTAAAGTTTTGGAGGAGGAGGTTGGGTTAAAGGACTACAACCTGCTAGCTGCCATGCTTGATAGGAACGCATGGTTAGACATTGTTAATGGCACCTCGTATGAGGATGACCTGAACTGAACTGAACTGAACCGTTCGTTTGCAAATATGCCATTTCCACCAGATATATCTGAATAATAAAATCTCACACAATCATGAGTTCACATTTGAAAGGCTGTAAGATTTGAACATATTTTTTAGTTTAAACATATTCACATTTTTTTTAAATTGAAACATATTCAAACATAATCCAACATAATCTTGCTCCATGTCCATGATTGAAAATGAAATAGGAATTAAAGTCCATATTAAACCTTACCGTTCGTTTGTTCCAGCACATTGGACTAGGGTGATGGTTCAGTCAGGTCCTGCCACTAGATACACCAATGGTTCTCTGTTTTGTAAAGGTAACACTAACAGATCCTAACAGAAGTGCCATGCAGTTATACTAATTATCCTCACCTTTAATTTGCAGCTGTTTTTTTTTTTTAATGACAATTCATTTTACATCACTCACTCACCCATACACCCTTCAAATTCATACATTTATTAAAGGAAAGTTAGAATTCAAAGCCTACTATACTTAATATACCCCAAAGTTGTACCACGGTTCATCTTACTCTTAGTTTACTGCTGTCCTAGACCCGTGAACTTTCATCAGGTTGGTACATCACTGAATAAAGAGACTCGTTTTACCGACGTTTCGTTGATCTTCTTTCACCTTCCTCAGGGCAATTCTGACTGGTTCAACTTGTACTAGCAACACTTACCGATATTGGCTGCATTACAACCGGTCAGAATTGCCCTGAAGAAGGGGACAGACGGTCACCGAAACATTGGTGGAAATAAAGCGGCCTGTGGCTGTGTAAAAAGAGTCTCTTTATTGAGTGCTGTCCTAACTGTTTACCTAGCTAGCCTGGTATATCACAATTTTCAAACAGCTCATCAGGGCATCTGGGAACTCAGACCAGTAACAATTTGACTTTGGGGTATATTTAGATAAAAAGTATTCTAGGCTTTGAAATTTTACTTATTTAAAGTTTTCTTTTCTTTAATCCACTAACTTGTGCATTGATTTTAATTTTTTTTGTTGGAATTCTGTGGAACTAACTTTTCATCCCACTTGTTGATGATCCAGGTAACTGTATTTTTGATGACACGTAATATGACGAGATTTTGTGGAAAACCTGTACATTGATTTTGTTTACAGAAATTGAAGGCAAATCTGCAAGTGTAAAGCACATCCATCGCACAACAAAGAAAACTAAATCATTTATTCAATAAGCTACCACCTGCTAACCATTAAGAATTTGCCCAACACTCTCATCCCACAAAATTCTACCACCTAACATTGTCAGAATTACTGTTGTTGTTGTGAATGGCATTTAAAAAAGAAAAAGAAAATACAATCATGATATTAAGCTTTTGTATAAGTTAGGGCAGAAATTGTGATCTGGTAGAACTGTTCAGTCTGCTTGTAGAGATCCCAATCAAGGTATTTGTTGAAAAGATCTTTGATCAGGATCAAAGTAATGTCAAAGGGTGGTCAGGATCAAAGTAATGTCAAAGGGTGGTCATCCTGTTTAAAGATCCAAGATTTCAAGTCAATCCATGAGTGATATGAGAACTTGAGTGACATGAATCGAAGTTGAAAAATTCTGACTCAATTCTAAGGAAATGTCTTTGAATTCACAAACTCCGATTGGGATCTCCTGGACCAATCCTGCCAGGTTGCAATCTCTTCCCTAAAGATATACATGCACACCAGGGCTGTAGCCAGCCTAAAATCATTTTCTGTCCCATTGATTTTGAATCCTATCAAGTGCCGAAGGCATGAGACATCACGCCAAACCAAGGGGGCATGCTCTCCTGGAATTTTTTAAAATCTAGACCCTCTGAAATGCTATTTCCTGCATTTTGAGGTGTAAATCTTGCTCACCGGGTAGACGAAGCTGTTCAATGACATCTGTTTTTTTGTATCTTTACATATCAATTTTTGTCCGTCACAGAGGACGGAATGGACAAAATTTTTTTCCTTCCCCAGCTGCAAAATTCTGTCAAAGGACAGGAGGATGAGTGCTGGCTACAACCCTGATGTAAACTTTATCTTCAAGTCACAAATCCTCATAATTTCAAACAGGTCTCCCTATACAGTGTTACGATGTCTAATACTGTATCCCCTGTGGTTCCAGGTGATGAACACAGTGAAGCAGACTTCCTGGAGGAGTCAGCCAGCGACACCGACCCGTTTACTGAGCTCTCCGCCGCTGGTCCCGATGACGCGGGCACGGCCGCGGGCATCCCCACCATCAGCGTCACCCAGCCCACGCCCGAGAGGGACGGGGACGGGCATGCCAAGATATTAGGTCAGTGGAGAGTGGTGATCTTGTACCAGGTTAGCTTACAGATGAGCTAATTCTTGAACTAGCCTGATTAAATCTTGCTTATAGGTCACCCTTATTCAGTTACCCAGCCCACACCCGAGAGGGACGGGGACGGGCACACCAGGATCTTAGGTCAGTGGAAAGGAAGGGGGAAAAGTGATCTTGTACCAGGTTAGCTTACAGATGAGCTAATTCTTGAACTAGCCTGATTAAATCTTACTTATAGGGCTTATTCAGTTACCCAGCCCACACCCGAGAGGGATGGGGACGGGCATGCCAAGATACTAGGTCAGTGGAGAGGAAAGTGAAAAAGTTATTCTCGAACAAGTTTTGCTCACTGAAGAGCTAAACTTGAACTGTTGAAAGATACGTTCATTGTAACTGAAACTTTAGAAACGAATCCCAGCACTATCTTTTTAGACGAGTATTAAAGACTTCTTTTCACAAAACTCACAGTTCTGTCAGTAACAGTAAAATGTTCAGGACCTGTTCCTACCAAGTCCCCAGTACTGTCTGTTCTATGAAAGGCTTATTTGTAAGACAAACTTATTTGTATGTAAATTAGAAACCCACCCCCACTAGAAATCAGCACACTGAAATCTGTTAACCTCTAATGTGCCACCATGCAAAATTAACATCTCATATTTTTGCTTTTACGTCCTGCAGATGAGAACTTAAGACGGCTGCACAACATCAACGAAGGGATCCAGAGACTTCGGGAGATGAACAAGAAGCAATTTATTGTAGAGGTACGCTGATTTGTTCCCCTTTTTATTTTTCTCTAGACTTGTGAAAGAGCGAATTTTGTTTGTTGTGTACTTAAAGACCAAGTAAACATTCTGGTTACTGTTTTTGTTACTTAAGACTTAGTCTACAAGTTACAGGTCAAATTGTTCAGGTACAAGTTCAGGTCTGGAACTATAACAGCGTAAACATCTATACCAATACCTGTACGCCCTGATTCTGTTGATCCAAAGTGCCATGAATCAATTTGAAAAGATCTGATTTTCTTTTATGTGAATATCTTTCATCATGAATAAATTTGTAGACTTTGATCAGGATCTATTTCTGAATCAGTACAATTTGTGATTCTGTAAGGTCATTATCTCTACCTGGACATGTCTGTACTAAAAGGATTGATTTAAACCTGTTGTTGTAGGAGGTGCGGAAAGAGAGCCTGTCCCGTCTCAGCTGCTCGTGCCCAGACCTTGCTGAGGGAGCCTCCAGCAGACAGGCACAGCTCAAAAAAGGTTTCAGACTTGATCTTAACAAATTATAGCGTTGCACTTGGTGACCTGGTAGATGGTGTAATGATGTTGTTACTTCAACCCATCTCAGTGTGTCTGTCTAGCTGTGTGTTTGTATGTGTGTGTGTGAGTGTGCATGTGTGTGTGTGTGTGTGTGTGTGAGTGAGTGTGTGTGAGTTTGAGTGAGTGTGTGTGTTTGTTTGTGTGTGTGTGTGCGTGTGTGCGTGCGCGCTTGCGAGTGCGTGTTTCTGCAGTTTTGTATGTTCTGTCTAGGGAGTCTAGTCTGATATCTCTGATTGCTGCTGACTTAAGCAATAAGTAGTACTAGTATTTTGTGTAGACCAATAGGTCGTCTGATTTAAACCAGTTTAAAAGCAAGTAGTGGAATAAGTCCAATGCCTTGTAAACAGATCAGGTTTGCCCGTAAATAGTGTCTAGTTCATATCACACCGATAGTATTTGTTTCATTTTGTACACAGATGGTCTTCGAAACGTTTACAGAAGAATTAAGAGAAGGTTGTGTTACGAAGAAGACTTTGTTGAAGTGGAGATCAGGTTTGAAAGCACTCTTTATTCCTGACTATGTGGTATCCCCCCTGGCACAGATGCGACGAGGTGCACCAGTGAATCCTCCATGTTCCCAGTGAAGGAGGGACCAGAGGAGTCTGCGGGGATGGAGACTGACATGTTTCCTCGCGTGGGGTCTCAGGAGCCGTTAGCCGACCTCAGAATAGAGGAGGAGAGGGACAGGGAGATACTTGGATGGGTAAGATGGTTACAGTGTACAATCTATACACCTTTATCACGCGGCGGCCATGATAGATCTAAAACGAGTTCAATGAGGCAAACAAAAGACTGTCAATCATAATTAGTAGTTCAACCAATGATAGTCTGCCAATTAGGAAAGCAACCAATAAGAGATCTGGCTGCATGTCCGTCAAATATTTGCATATTTATGTTTTTATTTTGCATCTCTTAAGGGAATTTTGGATCAGTCTACGCTACTATAAATTGCTACATCTTTCGGTGCATAACACTTGTTATGATATTTATTATTTGATGTTATATTGTGAAAATTTGTGTGCTTTGGGGTTCATCTAAATGGGAGCTGACTTTAGAAATAATTTTTGTCTGCTTGCCTCATTGACCTCGTCTTTGATCTATCATGGCCGCCGCATGAGAAAGGTGTATTGCAAGAAGATTTCTTTGAATTGACTTCTCCTCTACACTGTGCATTCAAAATGTAGCTTGTCTTTGTAAACCTTGCAGTGGGAAATAGGTGTAACAAATTAGTTCTCTTAACTATTTTTCTAAATGAACAAAATGGCAGTTGATATTCTGCGGCCCACATAGCTGATTTAGAGCCAACAGTATTTAGAGCTGCATTTGATATTTTTTTTTGTGTGTGTGTGTGTGTGTGATTGCTTCAATACATCCATTCACGTGTTTAATTTCCAAAAGCTTTGTTCCCCGAAATCTGTGCTTGCTTACTTCGGACAATAAATAGAAAAGGAGACCTTTAGAAGACAGAATGAAGCTTGGGGGAAAATCCTAACCAAAGTCACTTCTTCAATCATCATCGTCCAAGCATGCTGGTTGCACGGATGGTCATGACTCTTTCCCTCCATCCTTCCCTATCCTCCATAGCCTTGGCAGATCTTTAGCCGAGCAGCCAGTATCTTCACAAAGTTGATGTAGATATGTGCTTTTTCACTAGGTACCAATTTTGTAACTGATTTTTTTTTGCTACCAGGTTGAAGAGGATGGAAAGATGACCATCGAGGGTGTGACAGAAGACAGCACCAACGTGGACAACATCTCGGCAGACAAGGACTCCGACGACGAAGACTACGACATCGAGACCATCCAGCTGGATGCGGTTGTCATGCCGACGACCCCGCTAGAGGATGGAGACGATGGTGAGGATGAGAAGAGAGGGGAGGGTGAGGAGGATGGTGAGGAGGAGGTCTCAGCCTCCCGACCGTCGCAGTCGCCACGGAGACACAGCTGGGGGCCGATCAGCCCCATCCAGATGTCTGATGAGGACAAAATGGCAACCATGCTGAAAAGGTACAGACAAATCCGATACCTATGTCAGTATCAATCTTGACTTTTATTGTAGTCAATTTTTCAAAGTAGGTAAAGCATTATTGGTCATCAGGGCGTTTGTATTTAACCAGAATTTTTATTTTATCTATTTATTCATTTGGCTGTACATTCAGCCAAGGACTTGTCCAACTAGCTGTGCGCTATTGTTCAGGGCTAACCAGTACATCATCACCTTACAGCATTTCTGTGTATTGTGCTTCCTTGGGGTAATACTGACAATGATGCAATCCAAAATGTCCAAATGTAGAGTTCTCATCTTGCATTTGTAAAGTGGAGAAATTCTCTGCTCCGCACTTGGCCTTTGATAAAGAGTATAGAAGTTGAACACACATTGCTGCCAATGGTAGTCCCCTGATGAAGCAATTGCACAAAGTGCAGCCCAAGGGCTTTTGAAACATATGGGCACTGGCCTATGCACCATCGGTGTGGGAAGGACTTAAACATAAGTAGTAACAATCTCATGTTTAACTGTTGCAATCTGTTGCCCCAGCCACAGCATGAACCACCTTGATCATGAGGCAGACCATGTGGACAGCGATGAGGAGTTCCACGACGCGAAGGAGGTCATCACGCCCAACCTGCCCGTCACCCCCGCGTACGACGCGGCCAGGACCCCCTCCCCACTGATACCCTCCCCAGGGGGGGAGGGGGAGGAGGGCGTTGACCCCACCGCGGCCTCCCCAGAGTCAGACATTAGTGAGAGCGGGACGCTGCTGTCTGAGACATCAACAGAGACAGGTGAGAGAGAAATGAGGTCATCACGTTTTTCAAAGTGGGCAGGGCTTTGGGACTGGTAGTATAGTAGCATCCTTTATTTGATTAGGCTGCTGTGAGGGTCCCCGATATTGGTGGGTAGCAGTTGGGTAGCTGGAGTTATAACAGTTACTGTAGCACGAAAGATGCATTCTTGGTGTCATGATGTCACAGTAGAGAGGCAAAAACCAAGAAAATGATTATCTTCCAACTCTACAACTTTAAAATTGCTCCATCTTTACTTTGGATGTTTATTGGATGTAAAAATGCAATTTTTAAAAAAAATATTTCTATTTTTTAACATTTTCCCATGGATTAATTGGTTATTGATTGTTTGTATGTTTTTTAATCCCTTCGCAGGTAGCACAGTGTCCCCCCTGCATCACCCCTCACCACACCATGTCAAGTCCAGCTCAGCGGGATCACTGGGAGATCTTGGCATCGACATCAAGGAAGCCATTGTTGTAAGTCTGCTTTGGTTTGTGAATGTCTGAGTGTGTGCATTTCTCTGTGTGTGCGTGTGTGCGCGCAGTGCAAAATGCAGCATTGCCAAATCGGGAGTATTTTTGTCTACGAGACTTAAAGGGATGCAAAGCAGCATGGGTAAGAAAGTTACGTACCGTCTTTGCTTGACGTACCTGTTTAAGACCTGACCCGTTTTTCAGGAACTTGATGATTGACCTGAGCTGTTTTCTTGTGTGTTTACTTTAAGGAACTTGATGAAGACGAGACTCTGAAGAAGCGGAGCATGAGCATGTCACCTGTACAGCTAGAGAAAGAGATGTTGAGCTCCCCCGGTCTCACCAAGGCTGTGTCCACATCAGCACTGCAGCATGCTTACATGGACGACCAGCCTGAGTGTGAGTGGAGTTTTCATGAGTGAAGTCTTACATGTATAATACTACCTTTGTTGCACATATTTGCTCAACTAAGCTCAGTACAGGTTACAACAAACTTACGACAAATCAAACATGTAGAAGTATATACTGTAAATGTATTTAAGTTCGCGGGGATTTAATTTCTCGGTAGCGGGACAAAGGACTTTGCGCTGTGGTTTTAATTTCGCGGTAACACGATAGACTGCAGTCTAATACCATAATAGAAAAATGTTTGCGGTCGTTTTAAGTTTGCGGTTAAGTGGTCACCACGAAAACCGCGAACATTAGTCCACCGCGAACATTTCTGCATTTACAGTATGTGTAAATGTACAGTCATGTATCGTAGATCTAGGCTAGCAGAGAAGTTCAGCTTCTTCTCATTTCTTGGATTGTATGGGTTTAGCGCTTCATCTTCTACCAAAGTCTTGACCAGTTGGCTGTAACATTTTATGACTCAGCCTGGCATTTTCTGTCTGAAAGATTCAAAATGTTGCCAATATGCACTGAGGATCATAATGTAACTTTGGATATATCTCTTTTATCATATCACATATACTGTGTACTTTGATACTTAGACAGGGAAATAACTTGCATAGGTCACGTCAGTTTCTGTTTACCCCAGCATTCCCTGAAATTTTAGCTGTCTTGTGCCACAATTATGTAGGAAGGACGAAAGATGGTGAATGCTGTTTTAGAATGAAGGGTACTAAGTGAAATATTCTTCTTTCCACAGTTAAAAAGCCAGAAGTGCCTCCCATGATGCAACCGAGATCGCAGCATCCGTTTGCACGGTAGGCTTTTATAACAGGGCTAACTGGTCTGGTACAGCCATTGTGTGTACAACCACTATATGTACAAGTACTGTATGTACAACCATTCTATGTACAAACTGTGTAGTCATTTTATAGTATCCTGACCTCTAATACTTAGACCTAGTCATTTTACAGGAACCGTATCCCAACCCTTATTACTTAGACCTAGTCATTTTACAGGAACAGTATCCCAACCCCTAATACTTAGACCAAGATTAGCTGGTACAGTTTTGAACAGACTCTTTAGTTATGGTGATGTAACAGAAATAGCACCCAACATCCCCCCTTATACCTATACCCAGACTAAACTGATACAACATGAATGACTTCATAAGTCACCTTACAAAAGCAGCCCCCCCCCCCCCTGACCCCCTTATACCCAATGTCATACGAACCTTATTGATGCAACTACAGTGCACATGTAAAACAAAGTGTACAATAGTCATCTTATAGAAATAGCATCCCCCCATGCACCCCCTCCCTCCAACATGGTGCGGCATTGAATACAACAGAGTCCATTGGTACATGGGCTGCATCCCTACCAAGCATGACTAAAAACTTAGACTTTATCCTGACCCATAATGCTTAGACCAGGGCTTCCCCCAATTTAATTCCATTGACCATACTTATAAGGGACAGAATACACCTATCATCCTCGACCTAGACCTGCTCTAGGCTTTGCCACATTTTGGAATGTTGCATTTTCTGTGCTTACTGTGGCATTTACTGTGCTGTCTTCCCACTTCAGTTGCATGTATGTATGTACACATGTGCATGTGTATACACATGTTCTTGCATGTATGTGTACGTGAAGTAGAACTTTATTTAGTGTGTTGCACTGCTCGGTGGTGGCTTCTGTTGAATTAACGTGTTACCTTGGTAATTTTGCTGAACAGGGCTTTGCATGTATCAAATCAGACAACAATCCTACTTTCAAATTGTTGGATCTTACCTTTGTGGACAAGAACTGAAAGTGTGGTCTCAAGATATATACAAGTCTGTATAAGTTGCGTATTTTTGGTTTTGGTAAAGTTTGCAGGGAAGAAGTTGTAATTTACTTTCATTGGCTTTTACTGTGTAGCTAATGGTTATTGAACTGGAAAGATTTCTTTTTTGGCCGCACACTTAACCTAAACCAAAAAATGTAAATACACACTGAACTTATATGGACTTGAATATACTTGTAACGGCACCCGAAGGTAGCCTGGGTACCATCCGGAAAGTAGTTCGCTCCGGCGTTCATTATATACTATAAACAGTCGCTTCTAGCTCTGACATTCATTGTACACTATATACAGTCGCTTCTCTGTGTTTCCATCTGGGAACGCGGACCATCTCAACGTTTGGAATCGTACAAAAAGTGGAAACACGCGCTGATTGGCCCCTACTCATGAGCAAATTATGGAATGGGTTCAAACGCTCATTCGAACAGTATTCCAACACCGGAAAAGCCCTGCGTCCCCTTGCGCATGCAGGCGCCGGGCTGTTGTCATCGAACGAGTGCTCTAGAACTCATTCCTTACTTCGCTTATTAACTGACGTTACCACCAAAAGGTTTGAATGCGCACGTCTCCAGACGGATAGCAGAAGCGAACATAGGAGCGAACTACTATCCGGATGGTACCCAGGCTAACCCGAAGGAAGAAGTATATGAAAACTGATGCATCCAATCCGAATCATGTGTGTCATAATTTATGGTGCTGCCAGTGTTGTTCAGCAAATGTTTATTTTGGTTCACCCGTAGGCCGATCATAGAAGAGAAGCGCTCGCTAACACTGCAGGAGTTTTTGCAGGAATTTGAGTATGTAGCCGCTCGGTGTTTCTTGGTTTGCCCTGGGTTTCCCTATCCCTCACACTATATTTATAACCCTGTACAATGTAGGTAGGCTGGACTGTCTCTGTAAATTGTGTCCCGCAAAGAAAACAACAACCGAAAAAGAAAACATCTGGTTTCTTACAAGATTCAGGACTTTCCCACAAAATCCTGAAATCCATCCTAATCTAGCTCCAGTTATATTTATCGAACTCCAGACCTAGGCAGAGCCCTGCACACAATTTGCAGAGAAGCAGTTCATTCTTATCCTCACTAGAAACCATTCCCCTTCTTCCCTAGGTATGTAACAATGCTAGCATGCTAACAGTCCCCTGCATGTGTCTCTGACTCAGTAATGGTAACTGTAAAGTTTCCATTATCAGGACTTTGCACTGTGATCTCTACACATTTACGTGTATGTCTCTCTGAGCTTCCCTCTGCATGGATGTAGTGTGTGGATCCTTTCTATATGTACATGTCGTATGTTGGGCTGCAGGATACTTGTTACACATTTTGTAGATTACTCTAGTCTATGCTGGGATACTGGGACATCAGCACAGTTTTAAGGAACTGGCATGGCAATTTCAATTTGAAGAGTCAAAGACAACTCCTCCCTCCACTTTCATGCATGCCTGTCTCCTTTTCAAGTCTACTTTCTGCCAATTGTGCCTTCAGCAGTTTTTTCTTGCTTAAGTAGTTCCAACAATTTTAGCTCCCTGAGATGACACTTGTGCAACTGAACAGTAGGTAGTCGTAAGAAATAAAGTCTCGGCAGATGCCATGCCTTACTCTGTGGCCTTTCTAGGTATTCTGAGGAAGTTGATTTTTAAAAAAGAAACTAAAGAATTGGAAATAGAATAGTAAACTGTAGTCTATATTTGGATTGTAATGTTTGGCAACACCATTGCTTGGAAAACAAGTGTCTGGAAAAAAAAAGTTAAAAATGTTTTAAGTTAAAATAAAAGGAGGATGAGGTTGGCTCACGCCCTCATGCCATGCCTATACTCCTTGGCCTTTCTAGATGCATTCTGATGAAATTGATTTTTGAAAAAGGAACTTTACAAAGAATTTGATAGAAACTAAAAGCGCCAGATAAAATAGCGACAAGTTATAAGTTGAAAATGGAAGGAGAAGGAGGAGGCAGGTACGCCCTGGTTGGCTCAGGCCCTGACGGTCGCTACACTTTTCACCGACCAGGTTGCAGAAGGATTCAGGGAAAGATGCTGGGGAGGAGGAGGATGAGGATGGGGATGATAGCGAGGACGAGGATGAGAAGCTGAACCGGCTGCTGGACCAGTCCAGCTTCAAGCGCAAGGCTCGCGTGTCCCTCACTGAGCTAATCAAAGAGTAAGCATCGCTTCTGTCTCTCTCTCGTCTGTTGGTGCTGTGACTGAAGGCTAACCCATTGTTCGTCTTGCTGTTTGTAACGCACAGTGGAACTGTTTTATGGCAGGGCTCGAAATACTGTAAGTGCATTTAAGTTCGCGGGGATTTAATTTCGCGGTACCGGGAAAATGGACTTTTCGCTGTGGTTTTAATTTCGCAGTAGCACTATGCACTGTAGTCTTTTACTGTTATGGAAAAATGTTCGCGGTGGTTTTAAATTCGCGGTGAATCGGCCGCCGCGAAAACCGCGAACATTAATCCACCGCGAACATTTCTGCATTTACAGTACTGGGTGCATGTGCACCCTGGTGCACCTAAAATTTGTTTTGTGCACCCAAAATTGGTTCTGTGCACCCAGTCTTTTTCTGTGGGTACACCCAAATACTTTGAAAGGTTTACAAAATGTAAAATCATCAAAGTATACTTCTAGTATACACAATGTTTTTGAAATGGTGGAAATATGATAGAATGTCTGTCATAGTACCTTTTCAAGAATTTGAAGTTGGAATTTGGGTTCATCAAAATTTTCGACGCTCCAAAACTGTATGTGGTGCACCCCAAATTTTTTTGGTGCACACAATTTCTTAGGTTTGGTGAACCAGTCAACCTAATCCCAAAAATGAATTTCAAGCCCTGTTACAGTTTAGCTATTGGTGTAACGGCTTGATGGAGGCCTACGCTAAATTCAGTAAGGGAGTGGCTACCAATACATCTTATGTTAAAATTGGCAGGCTTACGCTAAATTCAGGTAGTACCAAGTTTGTGCCATGCTTAGAATGCACCAATTATGCTCTACATCAAATTTGAGCGATCTGGCTATCAATTACGTGAAACTAAAATGGCTGTTAATGCTCTACGCAGCCTTGTAGAGATAGGACTGGTTGGCATTGGCTTAATGTTAAGAGTGCTTTTTTTTCTTCAAAAATTGTTTCCATTTTATGTAATGAGTAGGACTTCTTCCTTCAAGTTGCTTCATTCTTAAGTGTTCAAGCATCATTTGTATGTAAGATGTCAATCCAAAAAATGTACCGTGGATCTAAAAGTGAAACATTGCACTTTTTACACTCAAGGCTAGATTTGAATCTAAGACAATGGCAAAACAGATGATTGTGCACAGACAACAGCAAGAATGTGTCACATGCAGTGCTGTCGCAAATGTCTTGCTTTGATCAGGCATGCTTCGTCTGTACTGCCTTCTTAACCTGTCTATGTTTCTACCTACAAAAATGTTGCCTGTACATTCATTTATTTGCTAGCCAGCAATGCCAGAATCAGTCAGCAATATCTATTCATTTGATATTATTTTATCTTTTGGTACATGCTGTCCAGTACAGAAACCATTTCTATGGAACCAACAAGTACATATAAGAGGGTACAATTTTTACCATCTCTATATGGATGGTTTGATGGTTTGTTTGTCTCTGTCTCTTTCCTTCTTTTTGTTTGATTGTGTGATTGATTGATCTATTGTTTGATTGATGAGTTGCTTTTTTCTTGACTTGATCCGTCATTGTTTCTTTTTATTTCATGTTAATGTTTCCTCTCTTTCTCTCGTGGCCCCTGTTTCTGTGTTTGTGCTGTTGTGTTTGCTCGCTCGCTCCGAAAGCACGCCCAAGACAACCGTTCAGGTCAAGCACGGTAGCCCGCCTGCCGTCCCCCGTTCGCACATGAAACGACGGTGTTCCCTACCCGCCGTTTTCACCAATAGGGATTCAGGGTTCTATGAGACCAGGTTAGGAGTGGCTGCGCATGCCTGTCCATCATGATCAGATGGTGTCCATTTTTACTTAATCTTATATATAACACATGTCCTTGATCAAAGACTTTCGTGTGTGAATCTGGGAAAACTGACCACAGAACCTACATATATGGTTGCCCAGCATAGTACACTATATCTGTCCCTTTTATAGCTGGTCAGTTTTTTGTGTCCTCTCTGCTATTATTTTACATAGAGGACAAAAGAGACTTAACAGCTACAAAAGGGATAGATACCAGGCTAGGTAACCATACCAAGACCTGTATTTAATGGCAAATTTTCATAAATATGCATCTGAGTCTTAAGAAAATAACAATGCCACACTGCTTTTGATTTTTGCTCTATAACATTTGGAAACTACTTAATATACATGTAGGGTTGTATACATTACATTTATATTTTAGTATTTAACTACTATTTAGAGTATTATATACTTAGTCTACTAGTACATTGTATATGGTAAATTGATTGGTATCTCTAACTAATTACAAGACACAGGTCCTCTAGCTAAATATATAAAACAACAGTGTATTGCTGTGATTTTTGTTATGCTGAACAAGGTGGTACATGTAACTGACAGGAGTGGATAATGACATTACACCGTCAAGCAGAAAACAAATTGCATTTTTTCCTAGACTTTGTTGCTCTACATGTAACTTCACTTACAAGTCTACAAGTACATATTAGACTGTTGTTTGTTTAGTTTATGCTCATTTATGCCAAAGTTCACTGGCTGTAATACCTTTGTTTATTTTGTATTAAGTATTATTGACAATGTATTATTCACAATCTAAAAATAATTCTTTCTAACCAGTAACCATTGTTTTCCATAACTCACAATCGACTAAGGTGTCTAATTATAATACCTAACGAATTCTAACTTTCATTCTGTTAAGTTAATTTCATTCTGCATTGTCTTTGCTGTGAATAGAACCTTATACATCCTTTTTTTATTTTGTAGTAGTTTCTTTGAAATTATGGGCAGGTCTAAAAGTTTTCTTCATTTCTTCCTCTCATCTTTCCAAGTCTTCTGCATTTTTTCTGCTGTTCCAAAAAGAACACAACTGTCCACTTACTAGTAACTAACACGGTCACCCCCTTTCCGCTAGCAACCATACAGCAACCAAAATTGGACTTGTGTGACTCTTGACTTCATGATTAGAAAATGATACAAGGTGTCAAAGTATGGTTCAAAAGACAACATAAGGCCACACCAATTTAATTTGTTCTCAAATTTAAAAAAAATATATATATTATTTAAAGAAATGCAGGAAAAACATAATGAGAAAAAAGCCAGAGGACCAGGTTTATGCATTGGTGTAAATACAGTCATATTCAAGTTTTCCTCCCTGCCCTCTGCTTTAATGATGTCCACTTGCTATATTTTCACTCTAAAAAATCCCCAAACCATCAAATTAAATTGGTGTGGCCTAATGTGCAAAAAAATATTGTTCTTATTCTATGAGGTTTGTTGCAAGCAACCATTCAAATCTTTAGTCCCTCAATGGGCATGTTAGAGTTGCATCCGCTAGGTGAAAGAGGGTGTAAAGGCATGCACCATCAGGCTAAACTGTTGTTGACAGGAAGCAAAAGTAACGATTTGAACAGTTTACACAACCCGCACCTCGTGTTGCTGATTAACTACCTCTGTCACCATAACACGGTTTACCCGTCCTGACCCCGGTAACTTCAACTGTTAACATTTGGACTTTCCTCTCTCCCACATGACTCACTGCCTTCCGCCCATTGTAACAAGCGAAGGCCTCTGCTCGTTCCTACAACTCGTTATTAACATGTCGTGTGTCGCTTTTTCAGCCCGTCTAACTTCGAGAGCGACGAAGAGTCGAGTCAACGAGGAAAGCCTGTCCCAGGTGAGTTAACTTTACACCTTACGTGCTGGAAACCATTCTGAAGAACATTATTGTGTTAATCATTTACCAGGCTTGCCTTTGGCTTGGAGCTTGAGTCAACAGGGGTGGGTTTATGAGCGCCATCTACATTATGGTTGTGCCATTGTGTGCTCTGCTGGTAAGTCTTGTATGTAGATGTGTATATGCGTCACTTTCTGAAGAAGATCTCAAACTTTGGTTGTCACTAAACAAATGTGAGATTTAACATTTGGTATTGGTCACAATTTCTTTGTAACGACTTCAATGGTGTACCAGCAACATACGTTTAAAAGATCTCTGTAACACACACATGCAAGTAAGTAGGGATAAATTAGATATGTTTTTACTATATTTTAGCATTTTTCAAGTCAATCTGTCAACATTCACTGTTGTGTGTTGTTATCGGGCTACTTGTGTACTCTACCAACTAGATAAGTGACTGTTGTCATGCAGCAAAATGATTTTAACTTGTTTTCCCACCTATAATAATTGGTTACTACATTTGGTCTGACTCGTTACTCAAGCCACAGTTACTGGATATGATTTTGGAAAAAGTGAGAAGTGATATGACAAAACGTCATAATTTGTATGTCAAACATAGGGGTAAAGGTTATGTGGGGCAAAGGGTGTAAAAAAGCTGCTATGGTTAATAGCTCAAAGTACCGTTGAACATGCAAGATTTCAATATCCTGTGTATCAGAGGGGACTCAAAACATTGATAGAATTTTAAAATGCCAGATTGCTTGTAGCAAAATGGACTATTGTTTTCAGTATCACCCATTCATAAGTTTTGACAGGTCCAGGCTCAGGTCTGGACCTAGGAATGATTCTCTGGACCTGAACTGTACCTGTACTCAAATTTTCTGTACCGCCACCTACCTTTAGTTATAAAGTTAGGCCACAAGAAGAAGGTTAATTTATTTGGCTGTTCAGCACGTACAGCCAGGGTTGCCAACTAGCCCATAGGTTAATAAAGTGTTTAGATTGTGGCAAGATACTTACTCACACATTCATCGTGGTTTGATTAGGGTATTTAGGAATGTGGTAAACAGACAATATTTGTCCGAAGATAACCGTGTTGCTTTAAGTCTCTAAACATTCCGATTGATGGTCCGTACAGATATAACAGAAATTGTACTGTAAATGCATTTAAGTTTGCGGAGATTTAATTTTGCGGTAGCGGGAAATGGACTTTTCGCGGTGGTTTTAATTTCGCGGTAGCAGCATACACTGTATTAGGTACTAGAAATTGTTTTTTTCTGACATGCTACTAAGTCTTCATTTTATGTGGTGCACCCCAATATTTTGGTGCACCCATTTTTTTTAGGTTGGGTGAACCATTGCACCTAATCCCAAAAATGAATTTCGTGCCCTGATTAGGGTATTTAGGAATGTGGTAAACAGACAATATTTGTCCGAAGATAACCGTGTTTCTTGAAGTCTGAAAATTCGGCTTGTCGGCCCGTAGGTGGCGTGGCGTCGCTGAAGGCTGATGACAAGGAGAAGTCTGTCCGTAGAAGATTCAGTTTCATCTTCTCCAGCACAAGATTAAAGGGAAAGGTTTGTCAACTTTCATTTTCAGGACTTAATTGCACTGTTGATTGCAGTCTAGAAGTGTTGAATTATTGTTTAGAAAATGTTGATTAGTGCCTCTGACAGCATTGCAAATACTACATGTATTTTGGGCTCTTGGCTGATAGACATTTATGCAAACTTAATATCGTGTAATAAATCAAATTCTAGGTGATGATTTTGAAATCTTGCTTATATGCACAGACACCTTTAAATGCACATCCTGCCTATCAGTGTTCCTTCCTAACTGGAAGTGGTATTTTTGCACTATTGTTACTCGTATATTATGTAGAAATGACAGACTGAGTGCATTGTTACGCACTTTCTTTTTATAACAAGACTTAGTGGACTTGGTACATGTGTAATATATGTAGAAATGACAGTATAATGTTTATACACTTTCTTTTTATAATAAGTGGACTTTGTCAATACAACAAACTAAAGTACATAAATTTGTAACTTGAAGGTCATATACAAGATAAACAAATGGAGATACATTGACTGGCGTAGCAACAACAAGTAAAAATGTTAAATTTCCCTCCCCTTCAGTCCAAAGGAAAAGACAAGGAGTCTGCCAACACCCACCAGTTCGTGAACATCAGTTTCTCCAACTCCACAGTCTGCGACATCTGTGCGAAAACCTTGGCCAACAAGCCGGCCTTGCAGTGTCAGAGTAAGTCCAGGGCTCAAAATACCACCTGCATGTGCAGGTAAAATTGGAGCTGTGCAGGTATTTCTGGTGTCTACCTGCACCTAACCTGCACTGGTCCATGTACTGGGTTTTATACATAATTGTCATGTGATGTAGGTGTATGTGAATTGTTATTAGTAGCATTGAAAGTTACTATTAAAGTATAAAAGAACAAAACAGCAATATGGTTCATGAGCAATTTTAGTATGATCCATACTTCTTAAATTCAGAGTGGTGCAGGTAAAATTTGTCTGGTGCATCAATGTTCGTAGCACAGGGTGACTTAAGCCAGCGTCCGTCCATTAACGGAATTTTGCTGCTAGGGACGGACAAAAATCTTGCCCATTCCATTCTCTGTGATGGACAAAAATAGCCATGTATAGACATTAATTGAACCAAGCTGAGTCTACCAGCAAGACTTGCCCCTCAAAATAAAGGATTCCGAAACAGAGTTTCAAAGGGTCTAGATTTCAAAATTTTCTGACCCCTGGGGACGGAATAAATTTCAGGCTGACTAGAATAGGTATGATACACTTAACCTGTTCTACATTCACTGGTAATACATAAAGTCATGTAATCAAGCTTTGTAGTCACATGTTGAAAGGACTATAATGATACAAGTAATTGCATTGAGATGGCCTCAGTGAAATTTATGCATTGAAGCCTCCATTTACAATTTGTAATGCTGTCGTTATGGGTATTCCCTTCCCGGGTGTCACATGGCTCATGGCTTAATTTATCGTTTCTCCCGTTTTCAGACTGTTCCATTAACGTCCACGAGAGTAACTGCCAAAGCTCCGTAACTCCCTGCCCGAAGGCTGGCAAAAGCAAGGTAAGAAATTATTTATTCTGTATCTGTATGGCTGGTATTATAATAATTGCTCTCTGAGTGTCTGACACAGCACACCAGATTCTGTCTCTGTATCTGTATACTATTACTAGACGGTATCATGGGACTGACGATGATAGCCGGGATAGCTGCCCTTTGGTATAACATACCAGCTTTTGTATTCTGTATCTTTGTAGCAGGCCTTTTGCATAACACAGCTGCTTCTTATATCTGTATACTTTTAAAAAATTAGATGGTATACGGTACAATGTCATGCTCTTTGGCATAACATGATAGTGATCTGTATCTGTATAGCTGTTATAGCTGCCACTTGACATAACACATCAGTTATTGGTAATAGCATCGGTAATTGGCAATCACCTTATAGATGCACATGCCTTTCTACAAAATAATTTCTATATTGAAAGGTTGTTTTGTTGTACGTTGCCTTGGACGTTATATTACCATCATGGTGTGTTGAAATCTCTCTCTGTGTCAAACTCAAAGCCTAAACATGCTAGGCGATTGCTAGTAAGATAATTTTTACTAGGTGATAGTGCAGTATATCTGTAATGCTGAACTCTAGATTTTTCATTGTAAAGAACAAGTGGCCACCACAGTTTGTATGCAATGTCGGCTCAGCAAACAGGAAGAATTGTAATTACCCAGCCAAAGTTCATGATAAGAGCATTCTTAATGATAAGAATATCTGATTCAGTAGCACAAGCAGTAGTGTAGAGCAGTTAAGGTATCCTTTTACTATAGTTCAGGGGAGGGGGGCAAAGAGCGAGAAAAGCCTACAATGTAGTGACATTGTTTCATGTAAAATGTATAGTTAAAAGTTTAAGTGTATATTGATTACATGATGTTTATGTTTGCATTGTACCTGTTATTTGAAATCAAGTAAACAATCAGTCCTATTATGGTTTTCTGGCCAAAGGTTGTGTAGGGTAACAACATATCATGCATACATGTACCATTCTGCGCAGACCAATTGTACATAAAAATAATAGGGATATAGTACATATTGCTAAATCTTGTATGTCTAGGGTGCAAATATGACATTTGTTTCACTTTGGAAAACTTTGTATTTCTAAGTTATCTTCTCTTCTTGGATTTGTGTGGAACATTATAAATTAATGGCACTTTGAGTGTGTTTGTAATTTATAGCACAGGAACTGGTACATCAGGCAGACTAATTTCCAAGCCCCATGTCTATGTATGAAGTAAAATTCTTTTCCTCAGATATTACATAAGGTCACTTCATATGGTCACTATTTGCACATAGATATTAATTGTAATTTTTGTGGAGCCCAGCACAACTCTAACATTTGAATAGGGTTAAACATTCAACAGTCAGATGTTTTTGTTCCACCACAACCACGTGTTTGGAAAGCCACATTGGTTACCTGTCTACCGTAAATTCATTAATTTTTGTAGGAATTTAATTCCCTGATGGGAGACCAAAGCAGATTTCCACAGCGCTGCAGTTGAAACACTTCTGAAGTAACACAATCTTGGAAAGGCACATTTGCAGTCATGTCATTTTTCAGTGGTAGAGAGGTGACCAAAAGAATAAATCCACAGCAAACATTTGAACATCTATGGTAATATCTGTGGAAACTATGTGTCTGTGGAATGCGACCTAAACAAAAGATCAGACTGGGGTTTTTCTCCCGGCCTAATCCAGTACATTGTTACCTTAACGTGTAGTTACGTGCACATGTGAACAACGCACCCTTATATTTTGAAGTCGTGACTACTTTTTGTTGACATAGATCATAAGATAACGGCACAAAGGCATAAATTGTTCCTTGTTATTGTCTCAAGAAGTAGGGTTGGGCATTCTGAGTGGTTGTGAAAGGGAGGTGTGTCTGTATCAGTAAAGTCTTATCACAAAGCCAGGTAATTATCAGAAGGATATAAGAGCTCGGAAAAAGTCTTTTGACGTGAAAAAGGTTAAAAGTGGCTGAGTGAGAGTGTGGTGGATACAATGCCACTCCCCATCGTTAAGGCAGTCTAATTAGCAACTGTGTGTTCAGTGTAGTATGTATACACATGAGTATGATTATATAGTCAGTACTTATAATAATTATAAATTACATCGTTCCAATGTTGCTCTCTGTTGTTCCACTACAGAAAAACCTGCCGTCAAAACCCAGCAATACTGGACTACCCCGTAAGTTTACCCAGTCATCCATTTTCATGTGATTTGATATATGAACTGCTCTAAACGCATTTGTTGCCATATTCAGTACCGTATACTGTGACATGGCAGCAGATTCTGCTGTGTTTTGTGATGTTGAAATGATTTCTGTTTCCACATGTCTTTTGAACAAAGATTTTAATTATCAAAATTTGAAAATGTATAGCATAATTATGACCTCAGAATTCTTTGAAATAATGTAGAATTCTATCATTGTTGGACTACATGCATGCACCAAGCATGTTACAGTGTACTATTATACTGAGATGACCTGGTGCACGTGCATTTGTGCAAAAGATTAGTCTCGCAATACATGTTTATGTGAGGAAGAGTTATGAATATTGAGTTATGAATATAGAATGATGCATTGTTGTTTTGTTGTGTGTTTAGCTCCGTACCCATACTCCGGAGGGAAGGAGCGACCCAGGTCAGAAATCATCCCAGGGAACAAAAGGGTAAGGAGAACAGTACATTCTATTCAGTATGCTATATAATATTATTTTTGCTTAGAAGGTTATGTTTTAGATGCCATTTGTGTTTGTGAGTGTCTTAAAGTTTGTGGATGTAGCATAACTCAAGAAGCTATGGATGGATACTCATGATATTTGGTAGGTGGTTTGGATTGGGAAATGAAGGTCAAGTTTCATAATTATAAATATAATGGGCCTACCTAGCGGCTTTTTACTATATACTGCAACAGAACTTCTGTTTTTTATATCTTGAGTTCATTTGGTTGAGAAAGTCAGTCAACCTTTATCACAAGTTAAAATCTTTTTTGGAAATTTAGTCCTTAAAGTTTGTATTTCAATTAGTTGCATTTATATTGATCACCCAACAAAGTCACTTATTATCACATTATATACATGTACAATGAGTGTATATTTTGAAAGAAATGTTTTTTGTGCTGTTGGCTTCTATTTTCAGAAATTCATAATAAAAATAAAAAATTAGTTCAGTAGGACAGTCGCTGGGTGGGCCAGTGACTCATACTAGTCATAGTTGATGCGTATCATGAGTGTTGACATAATTTGTTCCAGTCCAGAAAACCCATTGTGTCTGAAGGGTAGCACCTGTAGGGTTAGTAAGGAGTGGCAGACAATTCTTACAATATACACTCTCAGTTATACCATAATCTGGACAATTCTTACATACACTGTCCCTTTTTCCATATGAATGCTCCTCAATGAAGATGATTTTTTTTTACTGCCATTGCTGTTGCTTGTTAGCATCATGATGGTTGGAAAAAGATATTAGGGATTCATATTAATGAGTACTCAAAATGCACAATCATGTGAAGATGCCCACTGAATTGTGTGGGAGTTAGCCTTGAATATAGGCAGGGTTAGTGGGTTATCATTCTCATCAGGTTGGGGCATACCTAAGGTAACAGGTGTCTGTTGATACTAGTAGAGGTCTAGCATATAGACATTGTGTTAAGTCAGACTCACTCTTGAGGTGTATATTTTAAGGTTCAGCAAGGTTTGTAACATTTATATAGCATTAAAGAATTTATCTTCATGAAAGAGCATTCAAATGGAAACTTCTACCCTTGCGAACAACAGGAGTAGACTGCAGGACAGTGTAACATAAGAATTGTCTAGACTCTGGCATGACTGGGAGTGTATCAAAGTAAGTATTGTGTTAGTTTTTAGACTGTCTGGTATGGTCTCCGGGTTGACATCTTGAAAGGGTGATAGTTATACCAGTTATGTCAATCCTTCCACAAATGTGGTAAAACTAGTTAATAAAGATCACAATGATCTCTATATACACTCAGTCTGACATAATATATTCATGCTGATGTACAATTCTTCTCCCCCCCACAGTATGCCAGTCATCCCAACCCAGCTGGCATGGTGAGGGGCTACGGCCATGGCAACACCATGTCCTCCAAACCTGCTTTCCAAACTCCCATAAACAGGTACAGCAAAGTGTCTTCTCTTTCCATCTCTTACTGATTTGAGATTTCAGGAATGAAAAGCATAATATAAAAGATAGTCCAAACTACACAAGACGTAAAGAGCACAGTTGTGGGCATTATTTGTGTATTATCTATTTCAACAGTCAGTTTGGAAATGTAAAGTTGGAATATGTTCCATGTTTACTTCAATATTCAAGTTCTTGGTAAAAATCACCCTGTGTAAGATGAACTGAATGGAGACTGCAAGGGGGAGGGGGGTGCATGCTGTCAAGGCTCGATGCTAAGTCCAGGAAGCCAGAGGATATGTATGACTAGTGAGTTTGGTAGGCTGGCTTCGCTTTGTGCTAAATTTATGCGCCGAATATGTTTTACATAGAATGCATCAATTAAGCTCTATACTTGCCAAAAAGCAGTTACTTATTAATGAGCAACTAAATATGATTGTGGAAACGGTCAGGCATTTCAGACACCATCCAGTGTCTTTTGTCAGCGACACTGATTGAGCTCTATGTTACATTTCAGTGTTTCAGATGGAATCAAACGGTAACATGTAATAACACTTTTCATAAATGCAGGGCCCCACGTACAATTATGAAAGTCAGAGTAGTAGGTAGTTTTGACTAACAAGCCGCTGTTCCTTCCTCCTGCTGCCCTCCCTCTGGCAGCTGGCCCCTTCAGTTCTGGAAACCCTCCATAGAGTAAGTCTACCTGACCTTAGCTGGGGTCACGCCCAAGGTCATATGATCATGTGTGTGTGTGATCTTGCAGTGAGTGAATGATTGAGTGTGTGGGTGTGAGTGAGTATGAGTGAGAGCGAGTGAGTGTGTTTGCGAGCGTGCATGCATGCGTGCGTGTGTGCGCATATGTGTGAGAGTAGGGCGTGTGGTTGTGGGTGCTGTGGATGGGGTGTGTGTGAACAACCTAACTCGAGTTTCTTGTTTCTTTCAAAATTTAGTTTTTGGGTAGGTCTTGATGACACCTAGAAATAATTAAAATATGGGCACCCTATTGACTGGTGCACCCTATAGCACTGCAGTACAAATCCCAGTTTTGTTATCTTTTAAAACTGACGTTGCTCGGGATACAGGGCTACTGTGTACATTTTTTATACAACTTAGTGCATCCCTTGCATTGATCTGATTGCAATGTGCCATCCCTAACTGGACAGACACAAGTGTGAGTGTGTAGTTAAAAGCCTGCATTAGTGCCTTGATGTAATATGTTAACTCAGGTCCCTGCCCCTGTCTGTACAGTAAGCCAGCATGTGCACATGTCACATGTGCCTGGCTTGATGTACGTACATGACGTAGGTTGTGTTAACTGGTCCCTGCTCTTGTCTATACAGTAAGCCCATCAGTGAAGAGGACCAGGACACGGACATGGCCGGCAGCCGGATGGGGCGTCCCGCCAGCCATGGAGGCTCCATCACAAAGTGAGTCTTTTGTTGATTTATTTATTTGTTAGTTTTGTGTAACATGTTAACTTTCCTCAGCCAATCAGGAACAAGTATTTCTTGTGACTAAATCCTTGGGAGGGCGGTGCTGCATAAGATTCACATAAAGTAGCTCTGTACAATGTCATGTTTCTGCTCCGCCCAAGCTATTTCTTCTTCTTCTTTGACAGTCCAGTCTCAGGAGACTACATGTATGTAGACTGCCATGATGTTACATTTTAACTGCCTTTACATGTTACACACTGGTTTTGTACAGTTTTGTCACCTCTCTGAGGATGAACTGAACTGAACTGAACTAAAAAATGTAAATGCATAAGACCAGACTATAAGGTTTGATCCACCCACACGGAGTTGGGCCTTAAGTTATTCGTTTTTTTTATAAGTGTGGTGGATCTTGAACAATATCATGCTCGAGGTGTGGCTGGCCTCAAACATGGGACTTTATATCATACCCGATCTGTATTCACGTTTGTCCTGAATGTGCAAATTTAAGTATGAACATGGCTAAATGTGTACTGTCTTTGGTGCAAATAAGCAATTTGTTTAGCACTAAAACTTTGGCCCATCACACAACAAAAATGCACCCTTGGACAACCAAAAATTCTTGTCTGGGATCAAAGTTTTAGGTCTGTATGTACTGTATGTTAACTACCAACATGCACAGACACATTTCCATGCTAATCCGTGTTGCTTGTTTCCTCTCCAGTATCCACGCCACCATTTCGGCCTCTTTGGAGTCGCTAGATGAAGGTGAGAGCTTTCCACAATTGTCTGGTTTGCAGTAATGGCATCGCCATTTCACATGATCTATAGGTTCCCGTCTCTTTTAGGTTAGAAAGATGTGTAGTGCAAGCTCTTCTGACCCCAGGTTAGCAGTGTTAATGCAAAGTTTGTTCTCTGGAAAATAAAACATAAAATGGTTTACAGTACATTTTTTTGTATTTTGATTCAGTTATGTGAACATATGATTGGATGAAGTGAGAAGTATAGAAATGTAGAAATACACATTAGGTGATTGTAAATTGAATTGCATGAAAAGCCTTGTGGAACCTCAGTCTCACAGCTAATGCAAAGTCCTCAAATGCTTAGAACTTCAGGCTATGACCTTTGGGGTTGTAAGCATTTAAGGGTCTTGTCTGAAAAAGATGCATCAAAGACACTTAGCTTTATATAGCTCTGTTTGTTTGATTTGTTTGTTTGTTTGCACCTTTAAATTCTATTGATGTAAAGCTCAAAGCGGCCTGTAGGCCACTCTTCATTGAGGTCATGAGGGAGGTAAGGGTTAGATGAAATATCATAACTACAATACACTTGCACTGGTGGCAAAATCAATTATAACTTGAGTTATTCCTTTGTCAAGAACTTCAAGGTAAAGAATGATGTTTTCAGTGTAGTTTGCAAATGATGATGGTATTGGACAACCTCAAATAACCACACAAACTGATGACACATCTTCAGAAAGGAGGCTGGAGTCACAATAATATTTCTTTATTCGAGCAGTTTGTAAGTAGGAAGACAACAAAACTCCAGAATCCACAAATGGATGATATTGTGTATAGTGATGTTTTGTATGTGCACAAATGTAGGTGTCATCAAAATGAACTTTGATTATGTTCCGCCTAGCTGCTTTCTATGGCATTGCAGCAGTTTTCGTATCTGATCTAGTGTGTGTTGTTTTAAGGTGCAGCTGGGGTGGATGAGCTACAGGAGGATGCTGAGCTTCTGTTTAAGGGGATGGAACCAGAGACATGGAGGGAAACTATTGATAACAAGGTATTCAATTCTGCTATAATCATTTCATAATTATCATCTATACCACTGTGTTCTGCTGCTGCAGTGGTCTGGACACTCTGCAGCTGCAATCAGTTTTTCTTCAACTTTCTCCACTTCATTGTGAGCTTCCTTTTTAACTCCCATAGTTTCCTTTCTGACTGCAGTGGTACTAGCCATACCTATGATTAGTAACTGCTTCCTTGATGATTATGATTTCTTAAATGTTATTTTCTTATTGCAGACTTTGAGGAAACTGAAATTGTCTGAGAGGGACATTAAGAGGCAAAATGCCATCTATGGTAAGGATACACTTTTTTCATGTTTAATTATAATTATTGAAGTTTTGTGAAGTCAACTGTACATGTAAATATGACAAGGCAATATCTCTGATATATATAGAGCAGAATGTTCTTAGTTTGAAGTTGAGTCCCTTTGATGATATTCTTTCATTGGAGTGATTATTGAATTATAGGATGTCAAACATTGATGTGTGTAAGATTATATTGCATCAACTTACAAGTGTCTTCATCTTAATGTTTGATAGTTGTTCAAACTTTTATTACAGTTACCCAGAATTGTGATATGCATGACAACCTTTTTTCTTTCAGAATTCATGCGCACAGAAATGCAACATTTTAAAACGTTGAAAATCATGCAAAGAGTAAGTACTGTCATCGTGCATACCTACAAACTATTTTAAGAAGGAGTCTTTTCATCAATCTAGTATATAATTGTAATTGATCCTGACTGTCCATCAAAATTAGCACTTCAATTATCATTAAGATATCACTTTTAAGACAATGAGAACTTCAACAGAGATTCTGACTAAGATCTCAGTACCAGTACAATCAGATCTCTATCTATACCAGTCCTTGACATAATTTATATATTTTTTAATGAAGCTTCATTATTTGTCTTATTAGAAAGAATAATGAAGCTCATGATTAGCCCAACTCCATTGTAATATTATATCAAAGACTTGTGTTAACCCTTATTATGTTAATTAGGATGTTAAGACTTATTCTTTATACCTATTTTTGTACTTTGTGTAATATTCGTTGCCATACTTTGTGCCATGTGCAAATGTCGTGCAATAAAGTTCATTCATTTGTCTTATGATTGTACAGAAACAACAAGCTAAAACAGATTTTGATGTCATTTTTTGATGTCTGCAGATATTTGCTTACGGCATGTTGTTCGAGCTGCGTATGGACCCCACGGTGGTCGACCAGATCTTCCCAGCTCTAGACGACATCATCGACCTCCACACGACCTTCAAACAGAACCTTCAGGACCGGCGGAAGGAGCAGTCACCTGTGGTGGAGAAGATCGGAGATGTCATCTGCCAACAGGTGGGGAGGGCAAAGCAGGGCTTGAAATTCATTTTTGGGATTAGGTGCACTGGTGCACCCAGCTTGAAAAATTGGGTGCACCAAAATATTTTTGTGTGCACCACTTAAATTTAAGTAGAATGTAAAAAAAAAACTAGTAACAAAACTTAGTTACAAGCTACCAAATTCTTAAACAAGTAACATGACAGATATTTCTATTATCTTTCTAACGCTTGGATGTCAAGAATATGATGTATACTAGTATACATGATATCTTTCCATACATAAACCTAAGAAAATATTTGGGTGCACCCTGTACACCCACTGAAAAAAATTGGGTGCACAGTTCCAATTTTGGGTGCACCTGGGTGCACATGCACCCAGTATTTCGAGCCCTGCAAAGAGTTGGGCCAAAACTGTCCAAGACGACCACACAGTGGCCAAATAAAATCAGGTCTATGTGGACAGGTGGCCACTATAGACAGGATCCCTCGCAAAGCTTAGTCATACAGTAGACACATACTGGGACACTTTTCTATAATTGTGATTCCAATTAATAAGTGGAGGGAAGACAGTCCTGTAAAGTGGCTTTCCCAAGGAAACATTATGTAGCCATGAATTCAGGAATCAAACGATCTCGTGTATGCATGCCTAGTTACTCAGCCATTTGCCATGAACGGATCTCTGGATAGTTTTAAAGAACGCTTGCAGATAGATGTGCAAAAGTTAGGTGTGACGGGTCCTTCGGTGTACTATAACCAGCTGCTGCCGCGCCGCGTGCCTGCAAAGCTGGTGTGTTACGCCTAAGGGCGGTTATACCGGCTATATAGATACAGAAGTTGGTGTGTTACGCCGAAGGGTGGTTATACCGGCTATATAGATACAGATACAGATACAGAAAGGTTGTTGAGAGAATTTGAAATCTTTTTGCCAGTTGCATAATCTTGTCCCTGTTTTGTGCAGTTCCAAGACGAGCTTGGTGAGCGCATGACACTAGCGTACGGTGAGCTGTGCAGTAAGCAGGCCGAGGCCATCAGTATATACAAGGAGTGGTACACCAGGGACAGGAAGTTCCAGAACTTCATCAAGGTATGTCCAGAAATCTTCAGAATCTGTAGATAGTTTCATCATGTTGGTAAATCGCTGGATAACAAAGTTTCTTTGTACACAACAGGAGAGTTGACTGTAAAAAGTCCAACAGAATCAGTTCTTGCTGCATGGCCAATAAAACCACAGCATTTTGGCAGTGTTTGTGCCAAAACCAACATCCCCCAGAAAACACTTAATATATTTATTATATAGGGTCGATAAAATCTGGTCTATGTAGAACAGGGTTTTAATGCTTGTGGCAATGGGAAAGATTTTCTAAGGGACCACCAAAAAGTGGTCATATAGTAGTCTGCTGTTCCTTAATGTAGAAGTGGCCACTTGCACAGGTGTGACTGTGAAAGTTCCTTAAAATTACTTACTGAGTTTTCATGTGTTTGTATTTTGTATCGTAACAGTTCAGTTCAGTTCATCCTCATATGAGGTGCCATTAACAATGTCTGACCATGCGTTTCTATCTAGCATGGCGGCTAGCAAGTTGTAGTCCTTTAAACCAACCTCCTCCTCCAAAACTTTCTTAAGTGTTAGGTTCGGTCGTCCCCTTTTTCTCTTTGTCAGAGGAGAACTTTGGCAGCCATCTCCTCATGACGTGCTACATGACCAGAAAGGGCCAGTCTTCTTTTCTGAATAGTTCTAGAGATCGGGGGAAGTCCATTGTACAGTTTTTTGTTTCTGATGCATCTATCGTAACACATACTTCTTTTACTTGATCCTGTAGAAGTGCAGCCACATCCCCCTGTGCAGAAGGTTTGGGGTGCCAGAGCACATCCGCCTGGTGTCCCAGCGTATCACCCAGTATCCGCTAGTCATCGATGCAATCATCAAGAGAACCAAAGGTCAGTCAAGTATCTTATACCAGCTTAGAAAAGAACAAGAAATAGTCTTGCCTTCAAGTACCAGAATTGGGCATGCCCAAGTAGGGTAAAATCACTTGACGGGAAATGCATACACGTCACTGGTAAGACCAAACCTTGAATATGCCACAACAGTAAAGAACATTTGCAGATAGATGTGCAAAAGTTAGGTATGACAGGTCATTCTGTGTAAAGTAACCAGCTGCTGCCACTGCACGTCCCTGCAATGCTGGTGTGTTACACCAAAGGGCGGCTATGTAGATACAGTACAGGGTTAACAAGCCAGTGGATTCAGGTTTAATGTTTTTCCTAGAGCTGTTGGTACCCATTGCGTATGATATTAAATATTTTATCTCCTTTCCAGAATCTAAACCTGACCATGAGCCACTGAAACAGTCAAGACAACTAGTTGTGGTAAGGATGTTGTTGTTTTTCATTTGCAACTCACCTTATGTAGTTGCTTCTCCACAGGGTTATATGTGTGCACATAAAATGTATCATTCTATGAAACTGAACTTCCCAAGTTTGCATGTACTTATTCTGTAAAAATTTCTCACCTAAGTCTGATAGAGATTTTCAAATGATATCACCTTAAGTTGATATTTAAAGTGAGCTCTGTAAAGAAGGTACTAAATGATCCTAATGTTCTTATATTGCCAAAATGAAAATGCTTTCTTATGAATACCACCAAACCCACACATTGTACCTAAAAAGGGTGATCCTTCCGCTGTTTCAAAAAAGTCAATTTGAAAGATAACAAGATTTAGGGTTATTTGGACTAGAGTAGTTGCATACTAAAATGTTGTTACTCATTGTCTTTTTTTCCTATTATGGCAATCAGACTAAGGGCAAGAATTTCTATTAATACTAATTATCATCACCCCAAACTTCTGTACCCCAGGACCTGTTGAACAGAGTGGATGAGATGGTTGATGATTACAACAGACAACAGAAGCTACTGGAGATTTACAACAAGCTGGAGAAGGGTCATGCAACATTCAAGAACGGCAGGAAATTCAGGGTAAAACTAAGATTTTCTCACCTGTGTTTTAGTTGATTGCTTCAATGCTTTATATGTGGGACCACTGATAACAATGAGCTGTGAGTTTTTGGTGTCTGTGAAGTACTTTTTTTGTCATGTTGGTTTTCTGTCTGTCTGTTTGCCTCTGCATTTTGAAGTGCAGAAACACAGACTTAAAGTTAAACACAGAGTTTCTGTATTTTCCACAGAGAGATGACCTGCTCCACAACCACCGCAAGCTGATACATGAAGGAGTTGTTGGGTGGAAGAATGCGAGAGGAACTGTCAAAGGTAACATCATGACCCGCCCAAATGGTTTCTATCCCTGACGAAACAGTTTTGCTTCATCTAGAGATGTCTGTGGAAAGTCTGAGGGGATCTTGAGGTTTTACTGCGGGAAGGGAAATTGTGCGTGTAGTAGATATCTTGATAGCTTGATACACCATAATTAATGTACATAGTGCAGTGGTTAGCGACCCTGCCTCTGCACCAAGAAGTTTGGCGTGCAAATCCAGGCTGTCGCTCACCCACTGGGACTACTGGAAAGATCATCTGTCATTCTGTGTTCACTTCTTGGTAGTCAACAAAGGACATAGAACATTGTTCATTGTATTTGTCAAGTACAAACACATGTATCTTCATACTGTCTTGTCTTCTCTGTCACAACCTGTTAAAGGATACTTCTGCAGCAACCCAAGCTGGTTCAAAATTGCTTTCAATTTTTACTTTCACTTATGATCTGTATGCATCAACAGAAGTGATAGTATTTTTCTGTGTAGTATCTGTCAGATGTGCTGTTCTAAACCTGTCCTTGTGATGTGTTGTTTCAGAGGTGACAGCCGTGGTGCTATCTGACATGCTGCTCTTCCTACACGAGAACAACCAGAGATATTCCTTCTACTCACAGGACCAAAAGGTAAGAATTCAAATGGCTTGAGGATTGCTTTTCTATTCCTCTTGAGCTTTCAGTTTTAGAATGATACAGCATTGCTGAGGCCACTGTTAGGGGTTCTGAGTTGTACTGTCAGTCAGTCAAAGTCCTTATTGCACCTGATGGCACATAGGGTGGTGCCCATCTCTGTTTCAGTAGCCCTGGGCCACACAACTTTGTGAAATCATTACAGCAGGGGGCTAGTCCACTGGTAGTGTTGTGTGTTTAACTTCCATGCTCTTTCCTGAATGCTGAGTGCTAAGCAGAGAAAGCAGCATGTACCATTTTTAAAGTTTTTGGTACATTGTATGACTTGGCCGGGAATTGAACTCACGACCTATCAAATGCAAGGTGAAAACTCTACCCACTTAGCCATTGCATCAGTCAAGTTGTACTGTACAGAACTAACTACAATTTATAATCTATTTAGCTCAAACCATCATCACAAGTTCCAGTAACAGCGTCTGTGTCTCTTGCAGTCCGCTGCCATTCCACTCTTCAAGCTGCTGGTGCGAGAAGTGGCTCACGATTTATTTAGGATATAATGTATTCAGTTCAGTCTCTTGTAGCAAGTTTCAGTGCAGTAACAGCATCCATGTCTCTTCCAGTCCGCTGTCATCCCACTCTTCAAGCTGCTGGTGCGAGAGGTCGCCAACGAGGAGCGCAGCCTGTTCCTGATCTCAGCCAACACGGTCGAGATGTACGAGATCATGTGTGTGGACGGGAAGGAGCGCGAGACCTGGATGAAGATTGTCCGGGAAGCGGTCAACAACTGTCCCGAGGAGGAAGGTAAGAATTAAAACAGTTCTTTTCAGTAAATCAGTTCTGTTCTTTTGTCATCTGCATTATTTTTTCAAACATGGTTCGTGAACAGAAGCAATGGAAGAACATTTAGAAAAGTGTGCTCTTCAGTAATGTTGATCTTGCAGAAATGAAGCAACCAGAACACTAAAAGTGGATAGAATCGTCTCAAAAGTCTGTCTTATTGAATCTTTGACAGTCTTGCCTTTGTGCCTTTTTTTATATTCTTGTCTTCCTCATAAGTTTTTACTTGAATATCATGTTTTACGTTGCTATTCATTCTTGTAGTCATTGATGTACAGGTTTGATTGAATAGTTTTGATTTAATTAAGTGCAATTTTCTTTTTAGAAGTAGGAGATTAGTACTATGTATAATTTTATGTTGTGTTCTTTATGCAACTTAACTGATTGAGATGTATCTGGTTGCTGTAGATGAGGGCATGAAGAGTGAAACAGAGGAGGAGAGAAAAATCACTGAGGCCAGGACAGCCAAGATGAACCAGCTCATAGGTACAGTACATGTGACAGTCACCTTATGGTCACTTGAACACATTTGATATAATTACTAGTATGTGCTGTAAATAAAATCTTCCAAATGCTGCCACGCCGCGTGCCTACGAAGCTGTTGTGTTACACCAAAGGGTGGTTATACCAGCTATAATACTACAGATAACTACATGTATGCATGTGATCTTTTTTGATCTGCCCTTAAACATAATAATGATCTAATTTGTTAAACCCTGTTTGTACAGATGAGATGACCAACAGAGATCGTGAGGTGAACCATCACCTACAGGAGAAGATGAAGGCGCTGGCAGGACTCACTGTACGTTCCACTTAATTCTGTAATGTTGTTGATGTTAAAGCTATGATAGGAGGCCCCTTTAAAAAGTACCCAAATAACTTTATCTACACCTCTGTGGCATAATCCAGAGGAAAGATGATGATGCCTCTTCAGTCTGTCATGTTGTTGATGCTATAATATGAGACCTGCATACCATTTTTCGAAGATTCCATGTAGTTTGAAGCAAGTCCCTCAAATCTAGTGTGGAGTGCATTTGCTGAATTCTATATGTATGGCATAATTGGACCCTGAATTTACTGTTAAGCAGAGTCTTCCAAATTCAAGGTAATGCATTGCTGTCCTTTTCAGCATTTAGTGTAGATCAGCTGTGTAGTTTTGGGGCAATTATAACACAGTGGGCCCAATGTCACCATATGTATACACCTCAGCTGGACACAAATCCGTTAATATTTTCTCTCATATAATCAAATCAATGTAACAACTGTTTTGCAGGAGCTGATTGGAAGAGAGGATATTGCCCAACAGGTAAGATGGTCTTTCTTTCAACCTGCTGTATCAAGAATGTGACGCTGCAAACAAAGGACACCATCTGAGATATTATCAGAAATACAGAATTTTTTATGGCATTCTCCTACACACGTCAGGTCTTTCTAACCGGGGATTGTCATATGTACATGTTGGTGTAGGGGAATGAGAAGGATTTCTTCCCTACTTCTTGTGGTCACTTAGACCCCGTTAAAGGTGCCTAATAATTCTGTAAGCTGGTGATCCACTTTAATGAAGGCTTTCTTCTGTTTATGGCTTAGCTGTTACTGTTAGAAGACATTAAAGTTTGATTAACATTGCAGTGCTCCCAACTTTGTTTTGTATTTCCCTTCCAGCTGAAGCCCACATACTCCATGGCCATAGACACAGGCGAGGAGCTGCAAGCAAAGAAATGGCTGCAGGCGGCCATTCAAGAAGGTAAATGCTTTAGTAAAAAATACAGATCCTGGAATTGAATTACTGGTAATGAAGTTTATCTCTGTTAATATTTGGGTAGTGTCATAAGGTTGGCAATCACTGGTTAACATTCAACATTCTTTTTTTTTTACAACCAAAGATATGAACTTGTGAAAGTGTAACAGTGGTGTTCAAGGACTGCTAAACCGAAGACGCCTAATGGCTTAAGCCTTTTGGCAGAACGGTTTGCACGTTCGATTTGTAATCTGCCGACCCGTGTTCGATCCCGGGTGGGGGCATGTTGTTTCTTTCTGTTCTACTCGCCCCTCTGGTTGTTTCAAAAGAAGAACCTTGTTAATTACATTGTGTAATGATGCTGCCATGACTTGATCTTTGCACGTTAAAGTGAGAAGTCAAACAATTGTATTTTCTGAAGCAAAGTAGAACATTTACTGTAATTTTCAACACAAAAATTAGACTCAAGTTTTTGCCTGAGTGTCCATCTCAAGTCAAGAAATGAGCAATCCACTGCTTCTGAAAGATAGTCCAGTTTTTGCTTCGGAATGAGTTCTACCTATTCAATACAGACGGACTTTCAAGCTAACTTGTGTTTTGTGTTGTGTATCCAGCTGAGAATCTGAAGAACACGTTGTACGGCCCTGGTGGCCATCTCAGTCGCAGTGTCAGCAGTGTAGGGGAGCACGGCAGTGGGTCACACCTCTCCCCCGTCTTACCCAAACGGAACAAGACCTTCGGAGGGTTCGACACCAAGGAGGAGTCGACCAACGGAGGAAGAGGTGTGTTACAGTATCAACTTCTGTCTAACTGTCTAGGGTTGTGAGTGGTTCAAGTTCAAAACCTACAGTCCAATGGCTGCACCTGGCGCATTTACTGTCGTATTTAGCACCTGAGTCAGTGCCAGATGGCAGCTGCACCATGCGATTTATCCCACCAATTGTATGCTCCTCGCATTTTAGCCCCTGGCTTCAAAAAGAGTTGGCCCGCCCAATAATGAAAATAATGATAATGATGTTGATGATAATGATAATAGAATTTGTCCAGCACCTTAGATAAATAGTTAGATTATGCAATTGCACCTAGTAACTCAAGATTCTTTTATGAATTGTAATGAAAATTGGTATATGGGTAGTATTAGATCTCTGATTTCTTGGTCCCTGCTGTTATCATTTAGGTTGTTGTCTCATAACAAGTTCATCAGAGTTAAGTTGCCTTACCTTGTTATTTACAGGACATTATTGGGAATACATTCTACATAAAGGTACATGGCTGTTTAAGGAATGATTTAGAAGCTGAAATGCAGGGTGTCTGGATGGGATAAAATTTAAAAAGTTAGGCCACATTCAGCTCGGGTTTGCTTAGCAAAGTTAAAAGATGTTGGATAGAAAAGGTTTCAATGAGTTTATACTGTACAATCTTTTAATTTCAGTTGGCCTTGAATGCTTCAAAGGTTTTTAGTCTTTATGGTGGCACAATGGATATACAGTGTACAAATGTTGTTGTACGAATCTCATCTCCTAGATTGCAAATCCAATGTAGATCTTTCATTTTTAAACCTTGATAAAACCATTGCCATTCTTCTCTGCTGGTACATTGATGGCCAAGGGGGTAGAGTGGTTGGCTTGCATAAGGAAGGTTTATACTAGACTTAAAAAGGTACAGTCTTGTTTTGCTGCTTGGCACTCAGTACATACTGAGAAAGAGTATGTGAGTTGAACACACATCGCTATCTGTGGACTAGCCCCCAGCTGTACAATGTATGTGTGGCACAAGGGCCATAGAAAAGGAGATGGGTACTGCCCCTTATACATTCACCACTGCCAGTGGACTAGACCTCTGCTTTAGTGGCCTGTGTGGCCCAAGGGCTGTAGAAAAGGAGATGGGCATTGCCTCTTACACATACATTGTACACCCCTGCCAGTGGACTAGCCCCCTACTGTAGTGGGCTGTATTGCTCAAAGGCCTATAGAAAAGGAGATGTGCTGAAATTTTTAGGGAGGATTCTAACCTCTAATAACGTTATCATTTCCTGCCAGGTTCCTTTAAGAAGCGTTACCCCGTCTCCACCCTGAACGATGCGGAACAGCAGAGCAGCAGTTCTCCCGACCTGCCCAGCAGGGTGGGCGGGGCCAGCGGTGACAGACAGCAGCTGTCACACAGCAAGTCTGACAGCGTCAGTCCCACCGAACAGGAGCACAGGTCCTTCAAGGTACGTCTACATCCTAGGTATTCTCTCACGTGTAAGTTGCAAAAGCTATTAGACAGTGGCAAATAGGAATATTTCTAACTCGAAAGTGGCCAGCAGTAACAGACAGCAGTTGTCACACAGCAAGTCTGACAGCGTCAGTCCCACGGAACAGGAACACAGGTCGTTCAAGGTACATGATGTACGTGTGCATCCTAAGTATTTCTGTCTTATGTTGCAAAACCCAATGTTGGGGGTGTGGCAGTTAAGAATATTTCTAACTAAAAAGGCGTCAGTGGTAACAGAAAGCAAGTGTCATCCAGCAATTAAGACAGCGTCAGTCCCTCCGAGCAGGAGCACAGGTCATTCAAGGTACGTGTGCATCCTAAGTATTCCTGTCTTACGTGTTTGTTGCAAAAGGTATTGGGGAGTGGCAGTTAGGAATATTTCTAATTCGAAAGGAGACAGCAATAACAGACAGCAGCTGTCACACAGCAAGTCTGACAGCGTCAGTCCCTCCGAGCAGGAGCACAGGTCGTTCAAGGTGCGTGTGCATCCTAAGTATTCCTTTCTTACGTTGCAAAACCCAATGTTAGGGGTGTGGCAGTTAAGAATATTTCTAACTAAAAAGGCGTCAGTGGTAACAGAAAGCAAGTGTCATCCAGCAATTAAGACAGCGTCAGTCCCTCCAAGCAGGAGCACAGGTCATTCAAGGTACGTGTGCATCCTAAGTATTCATTCCTCTTACATATATTTGGGAGTGGCAGTTAGGAATATTTCTAACTCGAAAGGGGCCAGTGGTGACAGACAGCAGTTGTCACACAGCAAGTCTGACAGTGTCAGTCCCACCGAGCAGGAGCACAGGTCATTCAAGGTGCGTGTGCATCCTAAGTATTCCTGTCTTACGTTGCAAAATCCAATGTCGGGGGTGTGGCAGTTAGGAATATTTCTAACTCGAAAGGGGCCAGCGGGGACAGACAGCAACTGTCACACAGCAAGTCTGACAGCGTCAGTCCCTCCGAGCAGGAACACAGGTCGTTCAAGGTACGTGTGGATTTTGGAAGAGTGGAGTAGACTCGTTTAGCCTCTACCAGACTTTGTTGATTGAACAGAATTTATTGCCGTCACTGTCTTTGTTTGGTTGATCTGACTCCAGGATATGAGGTTCTCTGTTAGTGTAGAAATGTACATTATACTTAGTCTAGTAGTCTAGTAGTCTTAGTGATCGCACCCCTGGGCTCTAGCCAGCGTCCGTTTTTCTGTCAATGGACGGAAATATGCTGCGTCTGACAGAAAAATTTTAAAAGCAATCCGTCAATCTTGACAGGCAAAAATCCTTGTTGGAAGCTACAGGTGGCTTGGGGACGCCGTCCACGGCTGTAAAAGCCACACACTGTTTGTTTTGCTATTGTTATGATTGTTGACAATGTGTGTCGGTGGTCTTTCGCATACGATAATCTCATTAAAACCCGTTTTTTAAGGTCTCAATGGCAACGTTTACTTCTTTGTAGTGTCATAGGGAAAATGAATTTTCGCGGTTTTCACGACGATTGGAATTGGCTGACAGAAAAAAATTCGAGCTGGCTGGAGCCCTGTCGCACCCACTACAATGCTGTATACCTTGAGTATTTCTTTGCTACTATTGTCTGCAATCCTGTTTCTGTGACCTTTAAGTAATGTAAGCTTTAATCATGCACCACGTTTTAATCATGCACCACGTCTCCATGTTGTCATCTTGAAAAGGTGGTTGTCAATCCTTCCACAAATGTGCTAAATAACAGTCAGATAATCAAATACATGCAGATAGACATTAGACTTATAGAATAATTTCGTGAAAGAAAAATTGATTGAAGTTCCACGGTTTGTATTTGTACGAGGGCTCTGATTGGTCCCATCCAGGTAGTAGTTTACTCCAGGACCTATGTTTGCTTTTTCTACCCAAGAAACTTGACCCGTTCCCGAATCTGCTTATTAACTAACGCCATCACCAAAAGATTTGAAAATACAGTTTTCCAGACATGTAGCAGAAACAAACATAGGAGCGAACTTCTACCCAAATGGTGCCCAGGCTATGTAGATCCTGGTTGTGAAAGTTGCTATCCAGTCATTTTCCAATCCAATGAAATTATTCATTATACTTTCTCAATGATTGCACTACTATACTGCCTTTTTCATGACTTCATGTGCTATATAGTCATTTCATGGTTATATCTTGCTGGCTGTGTGATGATATTTTCCTGCACCTGTGATTGAAGACTGTTGCTCGGTGGCCTTTCCTCCGTAGCTGTCAACCTGATGAAATTATTCACTGTATTTAGTCAATGATTGCACCATTCTATGATACTGCCTTTTTCATGGCTTCATGTAACGCTAGACCACCTTTATCCGTGGGTTAACCTATATCCATTGTTTTTCAAAACGGTATGTAGGCATATCAAGTCGACAGGTGGTAGTTTTGAACTGCAATATCCTGAAATATCCTAAAATACGTCTGTCAATGTGCTATCCCCAAATACACTGTTTTTAAAAGTTTTGAAGCAATGGATAAAGATTACCCAAAGGATGAAGGTGAACTAGTGTTAGTCATTTCACGATGATCTTGCTACCTGTGTGATGATATATTCCTGCACCTGTGATTGATGTTGCTCGGTGGCCTTTCCTCCACAGCTGTCGCTGGCTCTGCTCCAGGCTTTCTCTCTCATCCCCCTGCGCCCCATCCTCAGTCTCCCTCCCAAGGTAGAGTAGCCACGCCCGAACACACCCACTTTTCCACACCCTTCTCTTAGGGCCAGTTTACACCAGGCAAAAAAATGACTTGTCCTAACAATGTCTTAAGCCCCCTTTACAAATCAAGAATTTAGCTCGGCCGAGTTGTCAGCGAGCTCCTAATTACGAGGAGGCATGACCCTGATGCCTACAAACTAATGGCAGAGCTTCTTCGTCAGCATCAGGGTCATACCTCCTCGTAATTTAGAGCTCGCTGACAACTCGGCCGAGCTAAATTCTTGATTTGTAAAGGGGGCTTTATGACGTTCGACGCGCAGAACGTGTCACAGGACGCTTTTTTTGCTCGTGACAAAAAGGAAAATGACGTGCTGTGGCGTGTTGAATTGTGGCGCATGGTGGAGGTGCCACACTGCGGTGCGCCCCAGCACGTCATGTCTATTTTCATCTGGACAAAAAAGCGTCCTAGGACACACGCCACGCGTCTAATGTCATAGGACATTGTTAGGACAAGCCATTTTTTTGCCTCGTGTAAATCGGCCCTTACACTACAACTCTTGCAAGGTGGTCCCCAGGGCATTTGAGCATAAAAAAGTCTCCATGGTTGTCACCAGTAAAGATGATGCAGTGATTTGGGCCCCTATGCTGTCTTTCAATCAGCGTAGGGGCCTAGGAAATATTGTCTGCTTAGGCTAAGTTAGAGGGTCTCAAAATTTTCATTGCTTGCCTGGATGCCAGACTGTTTCCAGGGCCTGCACAGACTAGCTCCTATGAGCTAGACCCTGAACAAGGTCTAACTCAGGGAGCCTGTTGTAAAATTTCTTTGGGGAAATATTGGTCGTGCAAGCCCTGGAAACAGTCTGGCATTCAAGCTATGTGTGGTTATGACTATGAGTATGACTACACCAAGTTGACCCTTACCTGTACCTGACCCTTACGCTCTGAAAATTCCCTGGGAACCACCCTGGAACATGCATGGGAAAATGATGTTGCTGACTGTGACACAACCGAGAGGAAATTTGTCCGGCCAATGTGTGAATAACTTCCCAGCTAGCTACCTTCCATCACATAGGGCCTGAAAAGACTTTACTCCTCCTTGCTTCATAAAGACAAAAGACCAATCACATCCGAGGAGTGTACACGTAGCTAATGAAACTTTGTCCATGCGAATTTCTGCTCTATTGGTTGCCTGGTATCCAGCTGTATTATAGCTCCTGAGTCTCTTCTGTCCTCTTCGCAATTGGATGGAAATCGGCGAGAATATTGCCCAGATACGCAACAAAACCAATTCGACCATCCTGCGAAATTGTGGAAGCTTCGTGACCTTTGTTCCAAAGAGCACCAGCTAAGATCGCATCTAATGCATATTTATTAGCTACTAGCGACTTAGTGATGTAATGGGAAATCGGTTTGAAATCAACCAAGCCAGACGTTTTTGCGAAGAGGACAGAAGAGACTCGGGAGTTATAATACGGCTGGATACTAGGCTCACAAGAACATCATTTTCCTTGTTTCAACCTACCAATCCAATGAAACTATCAATGGAACTCTTGACATATCCTGCCAATTATTTTAGCACAACTTTTTGCTCTTTTAGCAAATCTCATATTCACTCCATGATGCCCAATTCCAGTAGACGTACAATGTCATGTACATGCAAAAAGTTACTTGAAGCCCAGACACACTGTGCGCATGCTCCTCCTAGTGTGAGAATGTTGTACTGCATGTCTTTCCCAAATCTTAGGACTTCTAATGAATGTCAAACAGCATTTTCTTTCTTTGTATTGTATTATGTTCGACATTGGATTCATGAAACATTTGTTAGTTTACATCTTGCACATTCCTGTCTAGAAAGCCTTACATGCAACCATCAATACAGGGGCTAGGGGTTTTCCCTTTTCCCATAACCAAAGCAGTTGTTGGCCGGGTCTAATGTTACATGGCAGGGATAAACAAGTCCACTAGCCCTATTGTCCAGGGCAAGTGAAAGTGCTGTTCGGGCAAGTGCATGTCCTACCCCACTTGTCCGATCGGGCAAGTAAGATTTTTCCATTGATTTTAGTGCAATTTTGATATACTTGTTACTTTTTACAGTCATGACATCAAGCAATTGTCTACAGAGAATTCCATTGCTGGAAGTGAAAATGCATAAACTAGTAACAGTGACATTTGAATTTTGGGCAAGTGAAAAATTGGTTCGGGCAAGTACATTTTTTATGTGCTTGCCCGATAGGACAAGTGGATTTTAGAAAACTTGTTCAACCCTGCATGGTGATCATTACGTAGAAGGGAGAGAAAAAATGTTTCAATGGACATCACCGTTGTCGTTATATGTCTGCGACATGATTTGATGAATGTTGTGAGAAGGTGTTGGTACTGATGCCCCGTTGTGGTGTGGCAGGTTGGACTGGACCGGCGCGGCAGCAGCGGGAGTCGGAAGGTGCACATGGAAGAGGATGGACATCAGACGTCAAGTGAACACAGCTCTCAAGGTAGGGGTTTGTTTGTTTGTTTGTTTGTTACTATCACAGTGACTATAAGGTTTATCCTCCCCGTCTTGAAAGAGTTGGATGTTGTGGGATGTCGTTCAGGTCTGATAGCTGACCTCCAGCTGCCTCTGTCAAGGGGGTTTAGCCTTTTGCAGGTCCATCTCTTATAGTGATAATGAGTGTTTTTACAATAATTCTCCAGCCAGAGTACTTGTGGCATGTACTGGGGGTATAACTACATTGTACATTCAGTATACACTAAAGTCAGGTGCAAATTATGCTATATGCACAATGCACCAATTAAGTTTGACGATTTGAGCTGTCTCACTAGGATGCAAATGTATGTTGATGAATTATCTATCGAACTATCTAAAATTTGTCTTCACCTCTTGCATATATTATGATTTCATAGTTAGGATATAAATCAGCTCTTCAACAGATCTGCTCTTTGTCATTAATGAAAGACAGTGGATGCTACCTGAAATGTTTTACCGTTTCCACAGTCATATCCAGTGGCTTGAGTAACTGCTATTTTGCAAGTCTGGCTATGAATTAAGTGGAATTAAGACCTTGCTATGAATTAAGTGGAATTGACCTGGCTATGAATTAAGTGGAATTGACCTGGCTATGAATTAAGTGGAATTGACCTGGCTATGAATTAAGTGGAATTGACCTGGCTATGAATTAAGTGGAATTGAGAAAAGGCACGCAGTCCCCTTGTACAGATGTTAGCAGTTACCACTCCCCATCATGAGTGGATTAAGTCAATCTGTACTTCAACCTGAAAGGATCTCACGCTTTCAAGCTTCCGTGCTTCCAAGCCATGCTTGTATACGTATGTTGTAATGTGAAAAAAGTTATCAGACTATAGTTATTGTAGTCTCAACTGACCAATTCCAGAGGAAGACAATGAGCAAGTTTCATATTTTCATGATCAATAAAGGAGGGAGAGGGGCACAATGCATTATGCTAGATTCAAAATGACCATTTGCAGTCAGAAAGGAAACTATGGGAGCTTTGAAAGCTTGCGATGAACAGGACAGTCAGTGAAGAAATTTGAAGAAAGACTGACTGCAGTTGCAGGGTGTCTAGACCACTGCAGCAACAGAGCACAGTAGTGGACTACTAGATTCAGAATAAACCCCCGTTGGCTAGGTATTGTGCTAAAATCAAGGAAGGCAAGAACGGAAACTCAAAATAGGCTGCTGACTCCTTACAGATGCAGACTCTCGTAAAGTACAGTCACGAGATGAAGGCAGTCGTAAAAATTGTGCAAATGAGTAGATCAGAGTAGACCTGCGGGGGTGGGGTGAGGGTCTGCATGGGGGATCCAGACAACGCTTTACGCTAAATTCGGGATGGCTGACTATGTTTTACATTAAATTTACGAAAGCTACTAACGCTTTACGCTTCATCCCAGTACGAATTACGTAAAATAGAATAGCTTCCCTACGAATTACAGGAAATTAAAAAGGCGTGCCTACGCTTTGCGGAAAAGAGCATGCAGACCCTCTGGGGTGATTAGGATAATGGGACCTGAGTCTTGCCAACTACGTTGCCAGGAATGTCTACAGGTACATCTGTTCTTACTTAATTAAGGTTGATTAGGAAGTTCTCAGTCATCATTAAGGTTCCCTTTGCACTAGACGGTGGTCACTGGGTGAGCGCCCATACAGGTACTGAAACTGGACTTCTGTGAACCTTGGCTTCATAATCAGAATGTGATCCAAGGTATCAAAGTATGATATGAAAAAAAAGATTACAACAAAAACAAAAACTAGAGATCCTTCACATGTCTACAAAAAAGACTATAAAAAAGACTACAAAACACATAGAACGTAAGAAAATTTGTTGTTAATATATGAAATTCGTTCATCGATCTGTCAAATCTTTACTAGTTCAGTATGTGGTCACAGCTTCTAGTGAAAAGGTTTGGGCGTAATGGACTGAAGATACGTGTTGGACCAAAGATTTTGAGTTCCCTTTTGCTTCCACAAGGGATCCTGCATAGTGTTTTATGTAGAGCGTATAATGAAGAACAATGTACTTGAAGTCTATTACACAAGACTATTTTAGTCTAGAAAAGAGTTATTTTCTAGACTTAAAAGTACTTATAAGCACTTCCAATAGGGTTGTCTCCAGCTGAGACCTTTTTTTGTCCCACTCAGCTGGTACATGTCATGAAGTTCAGATTTTTTAAAGGGATAGAGTGACATTTTTGTGTCAAATTTCTGTCTCTGGATGGAAGAACTTGACCTGGACCCTTGCGACTTAGCAACTTAGCAACAGGTGCATCTAGGTAAACCCTACTTATTGGCTTAAAGAGTTCATGTATTGCATTTCCCCCGATAGTCTTGTTTATACATGCTTGGACATTCTTTGCCAAGCACAATTGCTGTGCAATACAGAAAAAAAGGTTGCATTTCAGTTCCCTTTTTTAAGCTATTTCATTCATATTTGTTGTGCACACTGTAAAACACTTAAGGACCAACAAATTTTTCTTTTCATCAATTTTTCTTTTACCATCTGTTGAAAAAAAGCTGACAAAGTCTATAGATTACAATGACTGTGGTCTTGCAATTTATTTTTATCTGTTGAAGAAAAAGCTCTTCCAGACCTATAGATTACAATGTGGTCTTGCATTTTTGCTTTCGCTCTCCCTGACCCACGAACAAGAGCCACTTGATCCACACTTTTTCCTGACATTAGAGATAACATTTCCATGACTCACTCCAGCACACACATGTACCACATGTGATTCCCATTGCTGAGGTCTTCTCTCTCCAGATGAAAGGTCCCCCCAGGCCCTAATTTAGCCCCTCTGTTTGGATTGTGCAGATGGGATTTTCATTGGAGACTTGTTAGGTGGGATAGCTGAGGAGATATTTCAGTGGTAGTGTTACTGCAGACTCAGCAGGTGCTGTCAGTGTGAGGTGGTCAGGAGCATGGCGGAATGTCACAGGGCAGGGCACAGGGGGATGACTCATGCATGGGCCTAGATGCCCATAGCCTGGATTTGATGTCAAGCTGCTCTTTCTACGATCACGAAAGAAAAGAGCTGTTTGAAGAGGCCACCAAATTCCACCCAAACTTCTTTACAATGACAAATGAAAAGAGTTCTCCTTCTAACATCACAAAACCCACACATAATGATAATGGAAAAGGTGGGATCTTTCGTCTTCCACTGTCTTCGAAAAAGGAGTCCATCCTTTTGTAGAATATTTTGGATTGGAGATCAGCAAAGTTGCGAGGTTTCTAAGGCATAGAGCGACACCTTGATTTTGACCTTGGGGTTCAAAAGCGGACCAACTTGCTGACCTTGACACACCTGTACCTGCTACATCAACCTTGTCTTGGGTGCAGGACTGTTCAGTTTCATTTCTAAACTGACAAGAACTATATTTATTAGTACAATTGCGATGCCGAGGTCAAGGACAAAAAACTCAAAGGTCAAGGACAAAAAACTCAAAGGTCAAGGACAAAAGTGAAAAATTTGTATTTAACCTTGACACCTTGATACTGCATACAGGAAAGAAGGTGTCCTCATTGGTCTTTACTTGTTCACATCTTAAAAGGCTGCAATTGTAGGAGAATATATTAAACCTTTTTTGCTGTGCAGTGTTGATGATTATCACATCTCCCTGGTGGCAAAATCTGATGGACAAAAAACCTACTTCCAAGAATGTTATAGTCATTATAGTCAGCATGTGCCTGCCTATGTCAGCAGTATAGCATGTGTAAGTTAAGCCTCGTTGCCAGATTTTTTTTTCAGGGCCTTCAATGCAAGCTACATGTAGCTCTCTTCAGCTTTGTGGCCAAGTCATAGCCTGGGTACCATCCTATTTCTACCGGGGCTCCTTACACTCACTTCCCTAAAAAATTTTTTTAGAATTAGGATGGTACCCAGGCTAGCCAAGTCATGCCCCAAAGGAAATTTTTACCACAGACTAGCCTGTCTGGCACCAATGGAGGCTAGCCTGTGTGGGCCCTGGAAACAGTCTGGCACCCAGCGCTACCCCTTGTAGGCCCTTTAGACAGTCTGACATCTAGGCTAGTGTAGTTGCGACTGAAGGCCAAACCAATGTTGTTGTGTTAGCAGTGCCTAACTGCATTCAGGACATTCCCCCTGACTGCAGGATGTTGCTGTTGGGACCTAATTGTCACATACCTAGGGTGTAGGAATTGGATGCAGACTGCTGAAAGGATGCTTGCATAGACAAAGCAGTCTGCATTGATGTTTGGGGTAGCCTGGTCGCCATTCTCCTCTGGTCGGCTTAGGGATGTTTTATCCGCCCCATCGTACTATTAAAGCATCTGCCTGTTTCTGTCAGCATGTAATCTTACGCAGCTGGGATTTTGAGTTTTCGATGTAAATTAAACGAACTCCTTAAAAACTCCTCCCCGATGTGCACAGCTACCGGTTGTGAACTGGGCTGGCAAAATATACTCTTCGAGATAGCGACAAGTTCCTGATGGTATGGATCAGGTGCACTGTAGCCAGCCTGAAATCATTTCCAGTCCCCTTGATTTTGAATGGGAATCCTATCGAGCACCGAAGGCATGGCATGACGTTGCGCGTCATTTCTAGGGGGTCTGGGTCCCATAAATTTTTAAATCAAGACCCTCTGAAACACTATTTCCTGCATTTTGAGGTGCAGATTTTGCTTGTAGACTAAGCTGTTCAATGGCATCTGTTTTGGTGAAGAAGAACACATGGGTTTCAGTTTTTTTATACCTTTACATATTAATTTTTGTCTGTCCCAGGGGACGGAATGGGGAAAATTTTTTTCAGTCCCCAGCTGCAAAATTCCTTCAAAGGACTGAAGGACAGGTGCTGGCTACAACCCTGGTATGGATATCAGGCTATGTTTGTGCCAACATTATGGAGTGCTGTATATACTTGTATGTTAGCATAAAAATGTATGACAGTGTATGAAAAATTTTACAGAGGGCTCCCTCAAAGTCACAACTATATTTCAACTTTGAAAGAAATTTGAAAGGTCAGCATTTTTCTCAACATAGGGAAAATGTCATCATTGATGATGATTTGACGAAACAATGACAAGGCATTATTTTAGTCTTGGAACCTTCCCTCCCTTGAACTATTAAAGAAATCGTGTCCCTTCCAAGTTTTCATTTCAGCCCACAACTCTCTATTAGTCATGTTGACTTTGATGCACAGGAAGTCCAATCAGGAACAGGAACACGTACATACAAGGAAGAGAACAAGGTCGAAAGCTATGGTCATAAAGATATAGTCATATGAAGTCTGAAGTCTAGAAGGAAGGATTTCCTTGGTGATTCATCCTTCATCTTATTACATGTGCATGTACTACTGCAGTACTGGGGCTCCTTACACTCGCTACCGTAAAAAAAAAAAAGAGTTTTCCCTGTTGTAATCAGATGGTACCCACATACCCAGGCTACCTTAAACTTGAAGATAGAGAACTTCCAGGTGCCACCATGTAAGGGGAGGATGACAAGAAACATAAGTCATAAGCTAATCTCCAGGCAGATCATTTGTTGGCAAGATTGTCATGGTTTCTGACTGCCTGCCAAGATATCACACATATATGTATTAACCCCTTTAAATAGATCTTGGTTGGCAGTCAGAGACTGTGACAGTCATGATTTTGCTTCCAAAGATCTGCTTGGAATTGGAGATATTGTAAATGCAGAAATGTGGGCAGTGGTTTTATGTTTACGGTTTTCGCAGTGGCCACTTCACTGCGAGTTTAAAACCACCACGAAAATTTATCCACGGCAGTAAGAAACTACAGTGCATGGTCCTATCGCGAACTTAAAACAGCCGCGAACAGTTCTTTTTCCCGCTACTGTGAAGTTATCTTAAGAGGAAAGTCTAGGACTGAGGGTTTTCCTTGGTGATTCATATGTGAGTTACTTACTAGGAAAACAGACAACTTCCAGACCCCATGTATGAGGCAGTGTGACAGGATGTGACGATGAGCACTACTGGTTCGTACAACAGGAAACTGATCCATGACTTTACTTTCTTCTTTTCCCTCCCAGGGGACATCTCAGGAAGAGGCTCGCCACCCCCGTACTCATTGGTACCACCCAGCTCAGATGTAAGTACCAGATGTGTGGACCTTGTGGGCTAAACCATTTTTGGGGGGTGGTATATTGGTGTGTTTTATGCTGTACTTGGCAGCGTGACAGACTAGCACCAGGGTTATCTAAACCTGTCACTCCCACTAGCAACTTCTCAGTTCAGGAGAGGATCGCTTGCTGACAGATATGGGGACTGACGCAAGGTCTTTGCAGAACTATTTAAAGTAATGAGGAAACGAAGAAAAAGGGATGTTATAATAAGAGGTTTACAAGATCTAGATCAGGTTTATACAAATGCTGAAATTCTAGGCTATTGGCATATATTACATGAAGGTATGGTATTTTTTATTCTTCTGTCTCCTTTCAACCTTTTGTGTAAATAGTATGTTAACTTTTCATTGTACCTCTCCTTACGAAGGATTTGCCATTAACAACTTTGTGTCAAGCTCTTTTCTTTGTACATGTGAATCAGTAACCGGCACTTATTGTTAAAAGTCAAAAGAAACTTTAGTCCTTATTTTTCTTAACAATGTACAGTACTACCTGACTAGGTAAAAATAACAGGAACCAAAATGTGGATCTAGTTTTGCAAGAGTTTTTAAGGGGCTGTAATTGTAAACAAGGAGCTTTTATCAGATCTGATAAAAGCTTGCATGTTATAATACTACTGTAGACCATGTTCATGATCACACTGACAGGCGCTACACTTGTGCTACCCTGTCACCACCCCTGTCCTTGCCTCTTTCTTTATATGTGTGAATCAGTAACCAGGGACTTATTGTTAAAAGTCCAAAGAAACTTTAGTCCTTATTTCTACTGAACAATGTACAGCACTACCTGACTTAGTGACTAGGTAAAAATAACAGGATCCAAAATGTTGAGTGTATTTTTTCAAGACTTTGGTAGAGTAGTGATGGTAGTTGTTAGGAGAAGTACAACATATTATAATGGGCCATGTTCATTATTAAACTGACAGGCGCTACACTTGTGTTGCCCTGTCACCACCCCAGTCCTTGCCTCCCAGGTAGTGTACCCCCTCTCCTCTCCCTGTCCTATTGACCCAGCAGTGGGCCTGTCTGTAACTCATTACCAACTCATGAGCCCAGGCGCTGGGCAGACTTGTTAATTCTCTCACCACCATATATGGCTGGGTGCTATAACTGTGCCCATCCTGTCCAGCGGCCCAGCCCCTCACAGTTGTACAGTACATACATGTAGAGGCAGGGTGTTGGTGGTGGCTGGTCCTGGGAGTACTGTGTGCTGGGGGATTAAGTATGTGTGTTCAGGGGACATTGAAGTCTGCTTAGGTCTTGGTTGTATGTTGATCAAGTTTATTTTTTCCAAACTTGAACTCTTTATTTGCAAGTTGCATGACATTTCTTTCAAAGTAGGCCTTTTGACATTGCTATGGCATACAAAATTTAATATATGTACTGTACCTTATGTGTTCAGGGGAAGTAGTCTAGTAAGTTTTGCTTGTATGTTGATGAAGATTTTTTTTACAAACTCTTTGTTGTATGGCTTTTGTTTAGTGTAGACAATTTTATGGCATATTCTCTGTATAATTTGTGTTCTTGGGATGTGGTTTACTTAGGTTAGCTTCTACATGTACATGTCTGTTGAAAGTTGGGCAAGATTTCTTTTATTTCTTTCAAGCACAAATACTGTGTTCATTTGTTGCATGGCTTTTTTTCAAAACTGTTTAAAGATATTTAAAAGAAAGGTTAAGAGTAAGACATGCTCATGTACTGTATCTCGTCTTAGGTTATCTGGGATTGATTTAATCATTGCATTGCAGAGCATTTGGTTATCGTGATAGGGATACAGCATAAATGAAGACATTGTTTTCGTTGGCCTCTGTATATGTCTAACCTCAGTTTTTGCGGAAATAACTAAACTTTACTTAACAACACCAAGTTTAATTGGGACTTGCCCCAAATTTTCAGTCGACTCCTTCAGCCTTGTTACCCAAGGCTGAAAATTTGCGGTAAGTCCCAATTAAACTTGGTGTTGGTTAAGTAAAGTTTAGTTTTTTCTACAATGTCATTTACCAATACAGATGAAATTTCTTGTCTAACCTCAGTTTCTCTTCCCACAGCACATTTCCTCTGTCACCAACTTGATCGACTACTTGTGTCGCCTCCAGGTAAGAAGTTAATGGTTTTCATTTCCTTTCACTGAAACTTGATATGATAACTTAGTGTAAAGGGACATCCTGGAACATTTCATCTCCCTGATTTCTTTGGTCCTGCATCTGACAACATTTTACTTAGGCTGAATTCACAAGAATGCCCAACTATTGCACTAGAGTCAAAATTTAGTCTCTTTCAGTCTTTGGTTTCCCTGAGAAGTACAGTTGATGAATATAAGGCTTACTAAAATTTAAAAAAAGAGAAAACTTCGTGGAGAAGGACATACTGGTTAATTCAATACCTTTAACCGAAATAGCTCTTTTGCTACCAGTTTCCCATTGGTTACAGGGTTAGGCACTAGGGGGTCCCATCCAAGCAGAGGTTTGTCTCTGGCTGTTTTACGTGTTTTTAGCCGTTTTTATTGGACTTTTCATCGGGCTTTCTATTTTGTATCGTTTTCTTAACGTCTTGCGGCCAACCATGTTTGCATGTCGAGAAAACGGTACAAAATAGAAAGCTAGATAAAAACGGCTAAAAACATGTAAAAAAAACGGGAGCCAAACCTCTGCTTGAAGAGTAGAAAGGGGAAGAAACTCCATCTGATAAGTGTATAGGGAGCAGTTTTAATCCTGTGCTGGGTCAGAGCTAGCCTGGAGGAGTGAGTAGATCATGTGTCCCAGCTAAAAATGACAAAAAACATCTTAAAAACAGCCGGAGCCTAACCTCTGCTTGAAGAGTAGAAAGGGGAAGAAACTCCATCTGATAAGTGTATAGGGAGCAGTTTTAATCCTGTGCCGGGTCAGAGCTAGCCTGGAGGAGTGAGTAGATCATGTGTCCCAGCTGTGCAGGAGAGGGGAGAGAATGTACAGATAAGCAGGGATGTCTGCAGGGGATGACATGATGTGGGAGGACGTGGGGAGCACTGTAAAACTCGAAACGTTCGCGGCAGTTTTATTTACACGTTTTTAGCTCCTCTGGGAATTCACGACACCCCAAATATCCGTCTCACATGCATGACACTATCATTTCAACAGCTAAACTTGAAATACTATGAAAACCTCCTTTTTGCCTTCTACGGAGAAGTTGAACTATAGCGAAAATAAATGAATCTACAGTAAGACAGGGGAAGTAAGATGTTGAAGGGCATCCCTGGTGTGGAGAGGCAGATTTCCTGTTACAGCTACTCAAGTTTCTGAGATTACCTTCAAGAAAGTGTTCTTGTCCAGAAGGCTTCTCTTCTGTACTTGGGTACATGTTGACATCATGCAACTTTTGGAGAAAGTGTTTGTTTTGCTACTTCTGAATATGACAGTAGTCTCTTTGTTTTTCAGTCATGTTTTGTATAAGTTGAAGTGAAAGTGATTAATGTAATTAACTTTCCCTTTCGTTTTTGCCTACAGTCCACCATCTCACAGCAGGACACTGCATTAGAAAGGTGAGCTTCTTTTTTTTCTTTAATGTGTACGGGAATTACTACAAGTTGATGTATTTTTTTGTCCTTGGCAAACTGGGTCATTTGGCTGGAGTTCTTCACATCCTCTTGGAGATAAGGTAGGCTACAGACTGTAGAGTACCTAATCTCCAAGCAGATGTAAGGATCCCACTCATTCTTGGTCTGGGTTTCCAACATTTAGTGCTCTCACTTTCCGTAGTGTTGCATCTTTTGATAGGTCACTTTTTACTGAAGTATAGAGTTATAAATTTTGAAAAAACTAGAGTAAAACACTAAATACATTCCAAACTATATGTATACCCAAGAAGACCTGGTAAACTCAGGTGACTGATAAAATCTGGTCTATGTGGACTGGTGCCTCTATGATTCTTCATGCAAAAAAAAATCATTTAGAGGGCTAGGGCCACTAAAAAGGGTCACATTGGCCAGGTGATCCTTATGTAGAGGTGCACAATTACTAACAAATTTAAGGTTTCCATGAAAAAGTTGTTTGAAATACAATGAATGTAGTCAGTACAAACCTGCGGCTATCACAATATGTTTGCTCCCCACAGTACAAATGTAGGTTCTGATCAAAGAAGACTGAATAATAGTGAATTCTTCAGAGATCTCTCTAGAGTTTAATAGAAGCCTCTGTAATTATGTTGTTTCCTGGGGCATACAGTTGTTGGGTCTAGTTTATTTGTTAGGGGAAATTTGCTGGCCGGCGTTCACACCTCCAAGGGTTTCCTGGCAGCTCCTTGTGAAGTCCTGAGGTCCATGTGTGGGACCCTGGCCTCCCACAGCTGTGCTGTCACTCAGGTTTGCTCAGGACCCAAATCCAAGTCTGCCCGTGAGAACTGGTGTACTCACGGGGAGGTGTGAAGTTCACATGTAAATACGATAATCTTAGGGCTGTGAAGGGAAGAGTCTGGTGTGTTTTTATGAAGGATTGAAGAAACAAGTCTGTGACTGTCATCAAAAATCATTTCAATATTGCAGTGGGAACAGCCAAAAGATTATTCCAAGTTCAAGGGCAGTTTGAGATGTCAATCATCACATATTATTGTAATGAGAAAGAAAAATATAAACTCCCATCATTATTACTCACTTGTGAACTTCATGTGTCTATGATAAAGGGCAGTTCGCTGACAGGACTCTTGTTTGAGCCTCCAAGTACATCTGTGCGAAAAGTGCTGAGTGTCATTAGAAACCATCAAAACTCATCACCTTTTTATTGTTGTGTAAACTGCTGAAGGATTATTCCAAAGTGTTGCATGACCCACTTCTAGTTAATGACATAATGTTGTTGGAATAACCCTGATAAAGCTGTTCCCACCACAATGATAAGGCGATGAGTTTTGATGTTTAAATGACACTCAGCACTTTTTTTGATGGGTTCGATTATGGTCAGCAGTTTTGCACAGATGTGTTTATTATCAAGGCCCAGACCCAGAGTCGTGTCATCAAGAATCTGTTTGTTCATAGAGACACGTGAAGTTCGCAAGTCAGTACCATGGGTTTAATCTTTTAATCTGTTTTGCGCGTTATCACCACATTGACAACTTTTGAAAATGGACAGAAACTTTGCACAGGAGTCCTGTACTTCCATTATGGAATGAGTATGAACATAGAGTCAAAATTTATTTTCTATCATTTTCATGCTGGGTTGCCCAGTTCAGTTTCACTGTCACTGCTTTGCAGTGGGGCCCTGTGTTACAAATACATATGCTCACGGAAAGTTGACAAAAGACCTATTTGTAAACTATTTTTTAATTCATCGATTGTGTCCAGCTAGAAGCTGTAAACTTTAGTGAAACAAAATCAAGATCACTCTTTGAAGCTAATATCCCTACAGTACATTGCAATCCACAAATTTTGTGTTCAGTATTTTAAAAGGTTATAGTCTATATACATGTTAGGTCCATCGGTTCTGGTTGTCCACAGCTTTCACTCATCACATTAATCACAAGCGAAGCCCTGTACGCAAGAACATTCCAAGACACAAGGACATATGAAGGTCGTGTATCTGTCAGAAAATATGTGTCAAGTTCACAGGGGACCTTAGTCCTTTAACCTCTCCATGGAGACATGCGGTCTGTAGTTCTCAACTGTTCATCCTTCAAGGCCACTTCTCAGATGTTGCAAAATGCTAATAACCTGCAAGATAATTGAAAAAAAATCAATGGCTATAGGGGATCCTTATGTAGAGATGGTCTGACTGTGTATCAGTAGAGGTGGTCACTTGTACAGGTTTGACTGTATGTCAATGGTTAGGTGGTCCTTATGCAGAAATGGTCGCTACAGGTTTGACTCTATATCAGTAGAGGTAGTCACTTGTAGAGGTGGTAACTTTTCCAGGTTTGACTGTATATCAATGGCCAGGTGGCCCTTTTGTAGAGGTGGTCACTAGTACAGGTTTGACTGTATATCAATTACCAGGTGGTCCTTTTGCACAGGTGCTTACTTGTACAGCTTTGACTGTATATCAATGGCCAAGTGGTCCTTTTGCAGAGGTGGTCACTTGTACAGCTTTGACTGTATATCAAGGGCCAGGTGGTCGTTATATAAAGGTGGTGACGTGTATTTGTATTTATTGAAAATGACAACCTGTTTTTGGTTTGAACATGTTTGACTGTTTTCCCAAACATGAGCCCTAGTTTTTATCTGCGTGTGTTGTCTATCTGAGTGAGAGTCTATCTGTGTTGGTAAGCCTGACCCATCTGTCAGCATCTGACTGCTGTGGGCTCGCCTCAGCCGACCTGTCAGGACAAATTTCCTGTCTTAACACCAGCTGTCAGTCGAACAGCATCTTTTCTTAAGTCTTAGAATCGGAGGGCTTTTCTTAGGTCTTAAGCAGGGCTGTCTCCAAGACCCGTCCTTCCGGCCCGGAAATTTGCTTCTTTGGAAGGACAAAGTTTCACCCTGTTTATCCAGAAAAGTTCAACTTCAGCCCACTCGATCAAAACATAATATCAAAACCTATGCTTCACATAATACTAGCCCTTATTGTTATAGCAATTAGGCTGTTCAGTTTGACTCTTTACCTTTATTTTGTACCGGTACTTTGTGTAATAGTTGCTGCCATACATTGTACTTTGTACAATTGTCATTCATTCATTCATTCACTGACATGAAACTGATGAAAATGCACCAAGATAAGGCCATATGTCACCCCTGGTAAAATAAGGTAAAAACAAACAAACAAACAAAATGTATATGTTCATAAGCCCGAAATGACAGATTTGGCAACGAAAAGTGAAACCAAACAATGAGTGGGATGGAAAAAATTGAAAGCTTGTGACAGCCCTGGTCTTCAGATTGGCTTCATCCTGACTACGATATCGCATGGGTGTCGTATTTGTTGACATTCCATTCACGTGAAGAGAAAAACATTTGCCTAGACGACAACATTCATACCAGTCCTATAGTCCCAGGGAGTCCTTGTTTATGTTGGTGTCAATGTTTTTGCCTGCAGCGTTGGAGTAGTAGTATATTAAAGCAGCATCGGTGGCGCTGTGCAGTAAATGTAACTGTCTGTTACGTCACCTTGCATTTTCTGTAAGTCCCGTGACAGCTGTAATTTTTTCCCCCCTGATTCCTTAGAAGCCAGTTTTGTTGATTTTTGTTGTCATTGGAAGTTGAAGGATTCAGTTTCATGTCACGAACTTCAGATTTTTTGGATGGACATCAAGCAAATTTTTGTCTCTGAAGGGAAGGACGGGTACTGGAGACAACCCTGAAACTAGGACCTGGAAGCTAACTTAGAAAGTCTTAGATCATCGGGAGCACTTTGCACTGATGTAACAATTCAGTTTCATGTCATGAACTTCAGATTTTTTGGATGGACATCAAGCAAATTTTTGTCTGGATAGGGAAGGACGGGTGCTGGAGACAACCCTGATACAAGGACTTCATGAAAAAGTCTTGTAAAAAGTCTTATAGATCATCGGATCATCATATTTTCTGTAGGGCCAAGTTCCAGCCTTCAGAAGCTAACTTGAGAAAGACTTTTAAACAAGTTTTAAAGCTTTGTGAGCACTTTGCACTGATGTAACTGTGGTGTCGCGTTGTGTTTTCTGTAGGTACAAGGTTCAGTTGATGGAACCTAACTTGAGAAAGACTTTTAAGAAGTCTTAAAGCGTCTGGTCCAGGAGTGCTCTGCAATGATTTAACGGTTAAGTCACGTTGTGTTTTCTGTAGGTACAAGGTTCAGTTGATGGAAGCCAAATTGAGAAAGTTGACGGAAGCTAACTTGAGAAAGTCTTTTATAAAAAGTCTTAAAGCATGTGGACCAGGAGTACAGTACTTTGCACTGATGTAATTGTGATGTTGCCTTGTGTTTTCTGTAGGTACAAGGTTCAGTTGCTGGAAGCTAAGTTGAGAAATTCTTTTTAAAAAGTTTTAAAGCATCGGGAGTAACCATGTCACCTTGTGTTGTCTGTAGGTACAAGGTTCAGTTGCTGGAAGGAACTTGAGAAAGTCTTTAAAAAGTCTTAAAGCATTGGGAGTAAACGTGATATCACCTTGTGTTGTCTGTAGGTACAAGGTTCAGTTGATGAAACCTAACTTGAGAAAGTCTTTAAAAAGTCTTGAAACATCGGGAGTAACCGTGATGTCTCCTTGTGTTTTCTGTAGGTACAAGGTTCAGTTGCTGGAAGCGAACGAGAGGATATCCAAGTACCAGCAGGTTCAGGAGAAGGAGAGCAAACGGAGTGTGGAGAAACAACTGGAGGAACTCAGACAACTCCAGGTAGGGAGCAGTCCCACCTTTTTTAGCAATGAAATGGTGTAGGGAATTTCCAAAGCAGCTTTGTAACCCCTGCTTCGCCTATTGAGTCAGTTAAGTCAAGCTTGCCTAAGCTTGATGTTTCTGACTTAGGGAGAAGAGATGCTGCTACAATTATCGCTATGGGCCGCTCTTCATCTTCATGATGGTGACATCATGCCCTACGAACTTGATTTAAAAAAAAAAAGGCACATTCTGTGGTCTATTCAAACAATTCGTCAAGCCCCTGCTAGATATCCACCCTATATGCTACTTAGCTTTGCAGAGGAAAAAGTCAAGGAAAACTTTACCTACATTTTGTTTACTATAATGGACTAGAATGGAAAGTAACTAGTATCATAAATTGTTTTGTCAGATAATTGTAAGAAATAATTTGATTCAGGCTTGTAGTATCATCATTTTTCAAATAATTTCTATAACCAGTCCAAATGCTTTGATTTTAAATCAGAAATAACAGTTACTGATTGATTCATTGCATTGGCAATAGTGTCATTACATCTGTTGTCCTTGCTGAAGTATGGTTGGAGAATGTCTTATTCAGTGTTGAAGAAAACTCCTGAAAGACGAATGTGTTCCATACTTAAGTTTACTGTATTTCTGTTCTCTGTACAGTGTTGTTTTACCAATGCCTGCTTCAACATGAATTATTCTGTCATGATGCTTTGCTATGGATGTACATTATCGTATATCATATTGTCACACAACATCTCAGTATAGAATAGAGTACCATGGCGCGCACGGAACAGTTAAAACAAAACAAAACGTCTTACTCAGTGATTTTCCCTCCTGCAGGACCAGTTGAGTCGAGAGCGGCACCAGTGGGAGAAGCAGAAGAAGAGAAAGGAGCGGGAACTGCAGAAGGAGGTGGAGTCCCTGGAGGAGGAGCGGTCCGAGTTCCAGCGCGAGAGAGAACACTTCCGCGTGAACGCGCACCACCACCACCACTCCGCCAGAGACATGGGGAACAGTGGTTCGCAGGGACAGTACCGGTCGGTGTCCAGCGCCAGTTACGGCGAGGAGGATATCTGGATTGTAAGGACTACCGGCGAGGGGAGCGACAACGACGGATCTTCTTCCAGTGCCTTCTACCCGAGCCCAGTTTCCGACAGCGGACTGTCGAACGAGACGCCGCCGGGCACGCTCGAGAGGCACAGCTCGACGGCCTCGCTCTCGCGCAAAACGAGCTCCAAACACGTCCACGAAGTGCCTCCGCATCTCATGAGCGCCACCAACCAGGAAGCAATACGGCAGCGGCCGAAGAGCCCCCCCTTCAAGCAGCAGCTTCCCCTGAAGCTGGCCAGTCACAGCAACCTGCAGCAGCCGCTGGTGACCAACAACAACGTGCGGCCGCAGAGCGTCAGTCCAGGACAACAGCAGATGATACCAAAGAAACTCTCCAACAACAGCGGGTCTAGCCTGCACTCCGGCGGCTCGGGGTCTAGTCTACATTCCACCGGGAGTTCTCAAACGAGCCCCAACCGGGGGCCGTCGCAGAGAAACTCTCCTCCTGGCCCCACCCAGAGACATTCTCCCCCCCAGGAGCAGCAACAGCAGGTTATCCCGGGAAAGCTGGTGTCCAGCACGACCGTAGTGGCGCACAGTCGGACTCACAGCCTGCCGGCGTACTCGCATTACGACCAGCACAGCCCGCCACCACACAACAACAACGAGGAACCCTCGGTGACCACGCCCACCTCCCCAGAACAGAAGGTCATCTACTTCTGAGACAAGTCATGATTGAGTGTAAGTATCATCAACTTGAGTTGATCTTTGTCTCTTTTTTTCTGACTTTTGGAGAAGAGATGCCATTCCAGGCAAATTCCTGTAACTTTGATTGAAGTGACTGTCCGGTCCTGTATCATGGTGACAATTGAGAACGAAAAAAAAGAAATCGCCATTGTTTTTTTGTACTATTGGATGTCCACTTTAGAAATGGTCAGTTTACTTTAGCTTCTCAACCATTCAGAGTAAGATGTTTGGAATGAGATTGTCCTGCATTACGTCAAAAGCTTTAATGCAGTCGAAGTATGTGTGAATACACAATGTACTTTTATAGAAAGTTCTTCTCTGTAATACTGTACAGCATTTCAGAAGCCATTTGATTGCACACATCATTTGCCAACGTACAGTATTTCGTGCAATTATCTGGGTGGTGCAACAATGCGATTACTAGTAGTTATCCAGCTAGACAGCACCATTCTGTAACAGAAGTGTGGAATTGTTGTGCAATTAACTGGCTTCTACTGTACTAAAACATTTGTCAGAACTCACTACGCATACATGTACATTTCTTTGAACCAATGCCAATGATTATGTCATTGTTTGTCACCAGGATCTGCAGCCAGACAAGTGTTGCATCCACCTGCAATATGCATCATACCTGCTAGAGGGCTCTGCTGTCCTTGAAGATATGCAAAGATTGTAGTATGGCCAAAGCAAAATGAAAAATGGCAAAAGCTTCTTAGTGTTACTCCAATATTGTATCAAAATAATCACTTAGAGATGTGATATTCTTTAGAGATGTAAATAATTTCGAAGTTATATAGTCTAAAAGTTATACTGATTGTATTTTACTATATTCATCATTCTTCTTGTTGATATGATTTTTTCGTTGTTGGATTTGATATGTAAATCATTGCAAGTCCCTGCCTTATTGTTTGTATTTCTGTCGTGTAAGACATGTAAGCCCAGTAGAGCTACTTTATAAGTCAAAACCAAGTGTAATGGCAACTGACTGCAGAGGTTAGTTTTTATGCGTTATAAGTTATCATTTAATGGGATTTAGTCTGTCAAAAAAACTTCAGCGTATGTGGTTCTACTTCCGTACCATATTACAGTGTATATCCCAGTGGAACCATATTGGGTATATCCTTGGATAAGCAAGGATTACCACATGCTTAGCTTGTGTATTTCAACTTCTATGTGCCCCATATTATTACCGACAAATTTGATACCAAGCATACATGTAGGTCCATAGATACCAAAATATTATGTACACTTCCGTTTAATTTAATACTTCACCGCAAAGACGAGGAGCGATTTTAGTTTTCAAGTTCGTAGCGTAAAATGAAGATGCTTAAAGCTGCTGAAAAGTGTGTTAGTTTTGAACTTGTACTAGTTGATGCTGCCAAATGTACAATGTACATTCTCGCCCCAAAACAACTATAATACTGAGAGGTGTTCAGCTTGTGATGCTTCCAACGTAGGTCGAGGTTTATTTTTAGCTGGTTGCCATTTCTCAGTAAATTACATTGGAGAAATTCAGCATATTACAGACAAATATAAAACTTAGATGTGCTCAGACCTCTTGTTGTTTCTTCTGATGACATGATATGTTAGAAATATACTCTGGGAGTAAGTAACAAGAGTCAGACTCGGGTTCAAAGGATAAAGGTCATACGTTGTATTGACCTGTGATCGTATACATGTACGTGAAGGCACATGTATCCTCTGACATCATTATTTACAGTGATGTTTCCGCAAATATTTGTGTAAACATTTACGATATACTGCTAGTCCCTAGGACAGGAGACAAACAATAAGTGCTACTTAGTCTCGATTTGTAGCTATGAAATCTTGTACCCGTTATCTAGAGCAATGCTGAGGGATTCCTACACCACCAGTGCCAATAGCACACTGGATGGAGGCAACGTAAACTCGGACCATTCCATTGTGAATAGTATAAAAGAAAAAAACTAGGTGCTCCCGGTCTGTATGATACTGTAATTTACAAGGTAATTATTTGCTTGTGTGCTGAAGGAAAATCGCATAGAGGACGACAACTTGGATTGATTAAATTCCACCTTTATTTCATCTTCGTGTGTGTTTGTGCTTTGTATTTGTTTTGGGGGCCACCCCAATGTAATATCCTGGTTCTTGGATAGACCTGCTTCATTATTCCTGATTTAAAAATGAAATTCCATGTTTTGGAACCATTAAATGGTTGAAGAAAATCCTAGATACATGTTATCAAAATTTTGCCGTTGATAACGCACTTAATGTTTAATTTTAGTCTACGTTGTCATTTAGTTGCGTAGTCATTATCTGTATAGACTGACAGTACTTAGTTCAAATGTAGTAGTAATGTTCAAAACTAAAGAAACATTAAACAAGCTTAGCATGCCTCCTTTGAGGCTCTTTCAACATTTGGATCCATCACAGGATTCCCGTTTTGTACTTTTTCCCTAGTATTTCCTGTACAAATCCAAGAAATTAAATTGCTGTGCCCTTTTTCCCTCACAAAGCAGTCAATATTTCATTTAATGTAGAGTCATGTAGGTTCTATGAACAAGAGAAATCACTAAACTTTTCTTCCATAATCTTCTACATGAAAATTCATCTAATAGTATGATAATCAGAATAGACTCTTCAACTGTTGGCACATACTGAATGAACTAAATCATTACATGTAGAGGTCACATTTCCACACCAGTGCCCAACCAGATTTTGCGGGAACGAAAGTTAAAAGTGTCTAATATAGAAAGAGGTATACAAGATATGCCTCTAATTTTTTTTCTTTAATCTTTAGAAGTGTGTTTCGTTGTCTTTTATAGCATGCTTTTCATTCCCACCAACTGCTCGACTGGGTCCCAGTTTGGAAATGTGACTCTAGCATTCCTGGGAACATTTAATGGCTGTGGCTGAACCCCTTTATATAAAACTCTGCATGGGGTAAAATCCTATAACCAGTTATAACTTTTTCATGAGTACTTTCATGAGTACTGGAAGTGTTTAGCTTGGAAGTCCCCCATGTCCAACAGGGAGTTTAGTCTGAGCTCCGACAAGCGGAAGTCTCTCTTCCCGGCAGCGATTCTCCATCTCAACTCCTCCAGATTCTCCTCCAGGGACAGTCTCCTGGGCTGGGCGGTCAGGTCCAGGAGGTCTGGACCAGGGGGGCTCGGTGGCGGCTCTCTCTGGAAAGAAATACAAATGTAGATCATAGAGGGTTATTTTAGAATCACTGTTTTATATTTAATATCCAAAGGCCTCTCACTACAACCCTGCAGACTTTTTAAACAACTTTGTATCTGTATGCCTGTGCTTAAAATACAATCTATATATCAAACTGAACTCTCTGGAAGGAGAAATATCATATATGGGGTACATTTTAGAATCAAGAACATGCATCTATCAAGACCATCTATGGTAATCATCCCTGAGTGTCCCATAGTCTCAGGCAGAGAGACTGTCTTCGCGCAAGTGAAGAAGTGACTGCTTCACGCATCCTCTGGAGACCTCGTGAAAGCTCACCTACCCAGCAACCATTTCCAGAGACACGGATTGATAGTGAGGACTTAGGAGCAGCTATGAAAGATTGACTGCTGTCGTCTTACCCCGCCCGCCAGGGATGATAGATGATGAGAATCAATGTATTAGAAGATAAGCCTTCAAGTACCAGCTGAGAGTACCCTAGAATTGATGTGTTCAGATAATCATATTTTGTCTCTGACTATCAAAGAGTGGAACTTGCTATTACCAAGGGTCATCTTCGCTCAATAGCTAAAAAGAACGCTTGCAGCTGGATGTACAAAAGTTACGTTTGACAGGTCATTCTGTGTAATATAACCAGTTGCTGCCTTGCTTGCAAAGCTGGTGTGTAACACCTAGAGGCTGCTTAACCAGCTAATATATATAGACTCAATGTCACAATCTGTATGCCTGTATTTAACCGGTTGATATAGGCTATCATCATCATTAAAAACACAGTGTAGAAACACTAACCATGTCCTCTGGTGAACTGAAAGGAGAGACCCCTGGTGGCTGATGCTGGTACTGCCCATCCTCAACATAAACCTGCAGCTGATCTTCATAGCTGGGGAGACGAACAGAAGAAACGTTGGAGGGGAAGTTGACAACAATCACCAGTACGGATGTAAAACTAAACCTGAAAGCAGCTAATCTTCAACACAAAGAACAAGTCAACTCTACAATGCCAGACTGTATTCCAGGGCCTACTCTAACTCGCTTTCTCATTCATCCTCGCCACATATCAGTCTTCGCTGAGGTGGGTGGCCATTGTTCTCCTTCCTTGCTGTCTGCTGCTGTCCGTTGAACCGCCTCCCAGGTGCATCCCATCTCAGAGGGTCTCGCTCTACAGTTCTCCTCCATATCATGGCTTTGGGGGCTTTGTAAAGTTTCCTTTGAGGCATAATGGCACAAGAGCCCAGAAGCTGGCTTGCGTAGGCCCTGGAAACAGTCTGGCTCTGGGTCTAACTCGAGGAGGGCTGTGGTAATAGTTCCTTGGGGGCATGTTGGCCATAGAGCCGAGGAGCTGGCCTGAGTGTGTAGGTCCCGGAAACAGTCTAGCATCCAGACTAATGGTATCTCCTGTCATTTACAGATCAGTAACAACAGTACATTGTGGGTAGTAACAGGCATAGTATATAATGTATATTTGTATCAGACATCAATACTTTAGTGCTAATACACAAGACTAAGTATATAGATCACCTTTTTGTCTGCACCCTTTCCTGAGCAATTTTTTTCCTGAGTTCCTCAGCCTTCCTGATGAGTGCAGACACTGCAGGGGACAGCTTGTCCTCCAGTTTCAGGTCTCCATCTACATGTAACACGGGGACATTGGAGTCGCTCAGTGAAAATTTTCTAAAGTGATTCATGAAATAGACTTAAACATTGGGTTTAGTGGGAATACAAGCACCTTCAATGACCACATATCTTCAATGACCACAATGAACTATTTCTGAATATATCAAACTATTTCTGAATATGTTTTGCCTAGTACGTGCACATACGTGTATATTTTTTATTCCATTATAAAATCATGTCCCAACAAATATGACATTTTATACCTCACTCACTCAGCCATTATTAGAAAGATGTCCTCTCATGGCCTCAATGTCTAACTACAGTACAGTAGAAGCCGCTTAATTGCACGGCCTATTTGTCAGTGAATTTGGTGCAATTGCATGTATCCTGCTGGTGCAATTAAATGCAAAGTTATCTAGCTGGACCGCACTGGTTTGGGATTTTGGGATTCCATGCAGTTAAAAGAAGTGTGAGTTAATCCATTGTGCAATTAACTGACTTCCACGTACTTGCAATTGGGGCAAGAATTCAACCTATCACTCGAATGCCATCAATTTCCTTATTTAGTCATCCCAAACACTTTTTAGATCAGGTGGGATCTATTGAAAGAAATTTCTGACCAACCTAAATCTACATTTTTTGGGGCCAAGTATTTTCAAAACTGGAGTAATAATGGAACAGGACCATCATGGGATGTGACTAACATGTAGGACTGACCTGTTGTGTCTGCTTTACTAATATCTGTGGCTTCCACTCTGGACAGCTCCTGATGCTTCTTCCTCACACTCTGCTGTGTTGCTACAATCAGACTATAAATGCAGAAAATACAAAATAACAGTTATGCTAACAGACACCATTGAAACATAAACAGGGCATACATTTCTATGAATAGTATTGGAGTTGGCATTAACACATTCACAGTCACACATAATACATATTAACATACATGTAGTCTATAGTATGATTCAGTCTTTGATCCACTGTCAATCATTTAGGAGTAAGAATCTTATGTACACTTTGGAGTCAGCTTGGGAAAAAAGCTTCAAACATGAAAAGTTTTAAAAGGCATTCTTTTTACAGAACAGAAATGTTAAGGTTAAGTTCTCTCAGTAGCTTTCTAACAAGACATCAAGGTTTTTGAACGTTATATATGAGATATGCAGTTTACCTGTGTGGCTGTTCCATGACCTCAGCTGAAGTGTTCCCCACTGCAGCTCTCCACTCCGGGGGCTGGGTGAAGCCTGACAGCTCCTCGGGGAGGTAGTGTACAGTCAGCACACTGCCGTCTGGGGGAGGAACAATGGAAAGACTTTGACTTTACGTTTATTTGGATCCATAATTAGCTTGATATTTGTGTCACATAATTCTTTCGGCGGTCCTATACATATAGACATCAATTGTGCATCAATTATACAATATCAAAAGGCGAAGCAGGGGTTACAAAGGCTAATCGGGAAAACTCCCTACCCCATTTAGCTGGAATGTTTTGATCCACTCACACCGGGAAGGTCCCCTACTCTTTTAGTGTGGCTCTCCCCAAACACAAGCCACACCCTGACAGCCACACATAATTATAACTGACTGGTTCAACTTCGCAATGCAGTTATGTCTTTCTGCTGCAGTGGAAAGAATGAGTTGGTACCCCCCATCACAACTTACTTCGGATTGAGGAGACTGTATGGATCAGAACATCTCCAGTCTTGAACTGTGATGTTGGAGACATAAACTTACAACTTATATAATTGCTCATACAGTAACTCTTTGTAAACAAAAAAAGCTGAATACAAAGAGAATCAGACCACCCTACCTTCCCCTGCCCATTCCAGTCTCTGCACCATGTGGCTCACACACATCTCCACCAGGCGAGTCCAGGGGACGTGAGCAGCCGTGGGCTCACAGTTAGGGACATCATAGTCCAGGTAACACGTGTCCTCAAACTCTGTCTGTACTCTGTCTAACAACCATCGTAGTCTGGGAAGAGAGGGAGAAAAGGTTACTTCACATCTTTGTCTTATACACTTGTATATATCATACAGAGAGTTAACAACAGTTAGGGACGTCATAGTCCAGGGAACACAGGGACACTGGCAAGGGATTTTTGTTTGTTTGGCAAAGGAGTAACTTGTAGTCAGTCCATCATCAAAAAATATAGACTGGCCCAAAAGACCAAATTTAAAATACCATTATGATATCATGACAGATTGTGCAATAGAATGTATCAAGTTCATGGCAATAATGAATAACTTAATGATAATTTTCCACAATTTTGCCACTGGATTTTCTTTTTTGGCCTGAAATTACTAAGCCAATGACAAATACTATATATAATTCTGTTACACTTCTGGTTCAATCAATGATGTTTGGATTCAATAGCATTCAAGGTTTGCACAATCATGTTGGCACAATAAGTAAACAGCAAAAAAAGCACTTGCTGCAGAAGTTTCTCACCTTGTCAGAAGCACAGTTTGCTCTTTGGAGTCAGCAGGCAGAGACAAGACATAGTCTGCACAGTACTGGCACACTGATGACCAATCCTCTGTCAAAAGAGAAACACAAGCAAATTCTGTCAGATTGTCAGATTCTATCCTCTCATACATGCAACATACACATCCAAAATCACCACTTTAAATATGAATATTTTAGTCTGTTGACTACAGAGGTGACAATATCTGGCTACAGGCAGTTTGTGAGATACATTATACAGTAGGCACATACCATCTCCATTGATGTAGGGTACAGGGGGCAGTCGTAGGGCCAGGATTCGCTCCTGTAACACAGTCAGCTGGGCCTCACTGTTCCAGTCCAGGGAGAGAAGGTCTGGAGAGACACATTTTTGGATTATGTACATTGTATATTCAAAGAGACATGTGGTGCAAGTCATGATCCTTGCTAACATCTCACTTTCATTCCAATCTAATCAATAATGAGTCACATACTAGTTACAAATGTATATGTGCATGGTATACTTCATATACAGGACATAACAGATGATAGATACAAACTTGTTTGTATCATGAATGGATAAACTGAACTGAGCTACCAAGAAAAAGTGAATATACATTTCTGATGACTACTGTGTACTACAGAATTGACACCACAAATCTTATTTCCACCCATGCAACAAAGTTAAGTCCCCACAAAAATAATAGAATCACAGTACCTTTTCCGTGGCCGAACGTGACACATTCAACAGTTTACTGACTATGCAAAACAAACAAACAACTGTCCTGCAAGATTACCAGACTGAGTACAACTCACCTGTTCTGTGTCCAGCCATGACAAACTCAGCAACAGGCCAGGACAAGGCTTGGAGATTGTTGGAGCTGGCTACTCTGGCCAGGTGCTCCACTAGACTGTTGTACTGGCACACAATAGGGCCAGGAGTCTGGAACAAAGAACATGGTTGTTTCTTTATAAGGTATAAAATTATCTATTCCCCAAACCTACTTTGAGACAAGATTTAAAAAAAAATGTGTTTAATAGGGATTAAGTATGGAACATTCAGGTCCAGTTCCACGTAGTATTTTATTATTAAAAAAATGTATCTTTGAGGGTAGACACGAGTGCGAGTCTCAGTACATTGGTATTACAGTCACTGTGATGTTTCACCTGATGTGGAACAAGTACAAAGACCGAATGGGTAGAGTGGTCGCCTTGCATTCAGTAGGTCGTGAGTTTGATCCAAGGCCGAGCCACACCAAGAACTATAAAAATGGTACATGCTGATTTCCCTGCTTAGCACTGGGAAAGACTATAATCATGGTAGTTGAACACATACATCACTATCAGTGGACTAGCCCCCTGCTGTACTAGTGATTGTGAAACAAAGTTGTGTGGCCCAGGGCTACTGAAAAGGAGATGGGCACTGCCCTATGCACCATCATGCATGGGAAGGACTTTGACCTTTGGACTCACCTGTTGTGGAAGTCCTGCTTTCCTCCTCTGTGCTGCATCCTGGTACACCACAGAGGAGAACTCTCCTGCCAGGCTGTTCTCTACGTAGTCTCTCAGGGTCTCAGTCTCCAGACACGGGGGGAGGGGGGCACGGTCACCCAACCAACTCAGTCCCTCACACAGCTGAAACACACAGGGAAAACACAAACTTTGTATAGGCAGAAAGAGAACCGCTCTAATATATTCTTAGACTGTATGACATTTTTACTTCCTTCAACATTGTGAAGGACAACAAAAATACAAAATTTTAAATGTACTTCGCTTGTTTTAGGGTAAGGCAAAAACTACCCAGTATACAAAGCAAATCATAATGTTCTGAAGTACACTTCTGTGTTTACAACAAAGAATTGTGTTTATCCATTTACCAACTAAGTCTTGATAAAACTCTTCACGGATGCATATGTTACCTTTCTGCCAGTATCTTCATCCTCCACATCACTGCTGATGTCCACGACTCGACAGTCTGACACCAGCTCCCCTTCTGTCAGCCCCCGGATGTCCAGGCACTCCCTGACGTCCTCCACAGGATCTGTCCCCCACCCCAGGGGCATCTCCCCAGGGTCTGTTCCCCACCCCAGGGGCAGCACCAGCAGGGGTACGCTGGGGTGGAGCGGCTTGGCCTGCAGGAGTCGCACCAGTCGGAGCTGGCTCTCTAACCAGTACGTCTGCCAGATACAACAAAAATTAATGTCAGGTAAATTCTGGTGATTCTACATGTACCACAAGTTATATCATAGGAGAATTCCAATAAAAATGTTGAAAAACATGCGAAACTCCCAAGTGGAAACACATGAAGCACATACATGCAAGAAGAGCAAGTTTAATTCCATAGGGCTTATGAACTTTTTATCAGTTTGAGATTGTTGTATCAGATGTCTAATGGGCTTTCATAAGAATTTGAAAATTTAATATGCTTCATGCATGCTGTGACTGTCACAAATTCAAATACCAACCTCAGAATTAGATGTTCTTACAACTTTTTATTTGAGGACACCAAATTTTCTCAACTTTCGGTGCATTTTGCATTGAGCAGAGTGTCTTCTCCATTTGTTATAACTGTGCATTCCACATCAACGTCAGTCCCAGGCCTCCTGTGGGCCAAATTATAGTCAGGCAGGAAACTCAGGTGATGCAGAATACACGGTCACCGTGCTGTATTGTCTAAAGACTAAAGTATGGTCCAGTAATTGTCCAAGGGCCTGTAACTATGTTAATAAGCCTAACCCACCTTGAGACTGTCCTGGTCTGCAGGTGGAGGAGGCAGGGCCAGGATGACAGCTGATGTACCCAGTAATAAGTGTTCACTCTCCATCTCATCTGTGTCCTCCTGTTCTAACAACCCCTGCACTGCCTGTAGTCAGGGACACAGGAGCATAACATTAGGACATTCTTACAGAGCTATCATTTACAAAAGTCCTTGCCGCACCAAGTGGTGCATCAGGCGGCACCCATCTCCATTCCTGTGGCTCTGGGCCACACAGCTTTATGCAATCACTACAGCAGGGGGGCTGGTCTACTGGTAGTGGTGTGTGTTCAACTGCCACTAAATGCTGAGTGACACGCAGAGAAATCAACATGTACCATTTTTAAGTATTTCGTATGACTCAGCCCGGACCAAACTTACCTACTTTGCACCTTGCTATTATTAACTCAGGATGACCAAGGGATGACAACGCAATTTAAAGTGCCAGTGCAATGGAGTTTCTGCCATTATGATTCACATAGAAATTTTATATTTTCGGACAACATCTACATTGTGCTGTCTGGTGGAACAAATTAGCAATGTGCAATGACATGAAGAAGGAATTCTTCCTGACCAGTGATGTTACAACCTGTTGCTGATAAAAATGACAAATGTCATGAAGTTTCCATTTCTGTCTGTCAATGTTACGGGGAAGGGAGGGCTAAAACTTTGTCCATCTTGAGCATAACAATTGCATCCAGGGATGGAAGAACAAACACTGGAGCGAGCACATAACTCAGACATACAAAATTGAATGTACCTGCACAGCTCACATTTTACTTTATGCTCAGCCTGTTAATCTAATAGTACGTTGATGCCTCTATTGAAAACATGGTCATCCCCATGAACAGTAGATTACACTGACAGTTACTGTTGTTTTTGTTTGCAAAACTGTCATTACCCACTTGTCCATTGAGAAGGTATCTATAATAAGCAAGGCTAAGCAATACAACAGCGTACAGGACTGCCTATATATAAATAAAACAATCTAAGCTTCCTGAAGGGTCTCAAGTTAAACATTGAACAAGAAGTTAAAGATTAACTACAATTTCCCGTATGTGGGGCAAAATGTGATCAACCGCTTGCAGGTCAATGTACAACATCAGCCACTGTTTCTACACAGTTTCAGCACAGCTGGAAATTTTGCTTGACAAACATCCAGAAATCTTCTGTGGTATCAGGTATACTTTTTCCAGTGAAATGTCGGACGGGACAGCAAGGCAACCACAAGCAGGTGCTGAAGGCCAGCAGCCCCCAGCTGAAGCACAAGGAGAACAGCTGCCTGGACAGGTGGGGGAGGGGGGCATTCAACTTGTTTTACAAATTTTTCTAGAAACAAGTACTTCCTGAAAAGTAGGCATTATGGCGGTACAGTATGGACACTATCCACATTCCTGAACAAGACTATTAGTAACTATTTAACAAAAAAGTATATTAATTAGATGTTTAAAAAAAAAAAAAGTCCCAAAGCCAGGTTTCAATATGAAGATCTTCAATAGGCAAGATAAAGCATCATGTTACTTAAATGGATGTTTCAAAAGACTATTTTAGAAAGTCAAATGCACATTTTTGTATGGGAATGGAACCTCTGACCTGTTCTCCAAACAGAAACTTTATTGACTATGCTACAAGCACGCATGCTATCAACGTTAAGATTTTTAAAGTGATATTGTGCTTTAACATAGATGCGTTGCCATGTTCTGTAACGTCACAGTATAAATATTTGCAATTATCCTAAAAAAATGGTGCCACATTCCTGGGCAAGACTAATGAACTATACAAAATGTATATCGAATGGATTTTTTAAAAGGAAAAAATGAGATTTAGGCAATTTCAGGATGGTTGAAATCATAGCCACTAATTGTCACTAGTGTATCCTCTATGACTACACTCATGGCTACCTCACTAGTGTCACTTTTACAAGTAAAATCAAGGATACCATATGACAACATTTTCCTATTTTGGTATTTTGTCATCATGTTGCCCATCTAATGAATGGGGAAAATGCTTTTTTTTCAAAACCAGGCAAAAATTAATGAGCATGCTGACGTCATCCGATATCCATGAAATTCACATGCTGAGGCCTAGTTATTATACATTGACAATGCTTTGCCTTACATTCACTCTCACTCACTCAGTCCTGTACCTAATGTAGTAGCCAGAGGGGCAGTGTGTAGTTGTTAAAATTTCTAACTGTGGTTGTTAAAATTGTTGTGCGATATACTTCGACTTTGCAGCATGGTGACCATCAACATGGACAGCCAGGCCAACAGGTGGCCCGAGCTCCAGGACATGTACTAGTAACCTGACCCAACAGCAGGCACCAGCACCTTTGCAGCATAGTGACCAACACCATGGACAGCCAGGCCAACAGGTGGCCCATGCTCCAGAACAAGGTAACCTGACTCAACAGCAGGCACCAGGACCTTTGCAGCATAGTGACCAACACCATGGGCACACTGGCCAACAACTGGCCCAAGCTCCGGGACAAAGAAACCAGGACCAGCCGCCCGCTGTGTCAGTAGGTGCTTTTGGTGGAGCAAATATCAGGATCCAGGATCTGGAGCCGGGTCGGATTGCAGCAAGCGGCCTGGTGGCTGGAGCTTCTACTGCAGCTGCATTTGCAGCCAGCAGGGTTTGTTTGTTTGATTGTTAATTTCTTTTGCATAGCCAGTAAACTTTCAGTAAGTTAATACATTGTATGTGTAAGACTGGACTGTACGGTTTGATCTGTTCAAAACATTTTTGTTGGCACACTCAAGGTGTGACGCTCCTTGTCAAATGGGAGACTTCCGGCTTAACATGTCCCTGTCAAGACACTTAACATCCCTAACTGAAGAGACATCTTTTTTCATGAGTCAAGTTGGGAAGTAGGTGTTAAGTGCCTTTTCCAAAAGCACACTGAGGCCTGCTAAGGATTCGAACCCAAAACTTCTAGATTCTAAGTCAAAAACTAAAACTAGACTGCCTTGTCATCTTTCAGGTTACGAAGTCCCCTGCAGCCATTGTGGGAGCAGGCCTAGTTACAGGAGTTACAACCCTGGCAGCTTTCTACTTGTCAATGAGCAACAAGCAACAACCAGAGGAGATAATCCGCAGGGCCGTGGAGCGGAAACGACATGTCCAAGTGGAGGAGATCCTAAACTTGGAAGGTGACCCTATTTTGTATTAGATACTGTGGCATACCAAAAGATTTCATTCACATACATGTTGTAGAATAAATTATGAAAATCACTGTCACCATTTATTGATCATTTAATGCAAGATATCAAGGAGCTTAAAAGCTCCTTGAAGATATTGTCTAATAATGAATCAACAACTGTTACAGCATCTGCGATTGTCCTGATGATGCCATTATTAGTTTCTAATACAACTGTTCGGGACCATCTTGCATGTAACTGTCAAAGCTATATGATGTCTTGTAGAATACACGGTCACCTTTCTCACGCGGCGGCCATGATGGATCGAACACGAGGTCAATGACAGAGGCAAACAGAAAAAACTTATTTCTAAAATTAGCTCCCATTGAGTTTTTCCCCAAACCACACAAATTTTCACAATATAAGATCAAATAATAACTTAGAAAGGCTGACATTTACTTGGGTGCAAATACAGCATATTTCAGCCATACCTATTCCCATGCAACATTGGACTGTTCCAAGTCACCCATGCGCAAAAATGGAACATTTTAACAGCAACTTATCCCAAAAAGGAAACTAATATAATTGTAAATAGTTGTTGTTGTTGTTGTTGTCCTTGTTTAACGTCTACTTCTCCGCTAGACATGGACTCTTGGTGCTTAAAATAGATTCCAGGTCAAAACGGATCTTGGCCAATATGCCCCAGGCCAATGTGAAAGAATATACCCTTTCACAGGAGCCCCTATCCATAACGAATTGGTTATTAGAATCGCGGCAGCTTCTATTTTTCCAAAAGTGAAAAAAAAACATCGCACCTTCCACTCAGAAAATATTCATCATGAAATTACATGAAGCCATTCAACAATTTCCACTACAACAACTAGGTCTAAGTACCGTTATAAGCTCCTTGTGAACTAGAAGTACCTATATTTGCTCTTTCCAGTACATGGAGAGAAATGTTGCCACTATAGACATTATGGCCACTATAGAAAAAATGCTGTAATATGCATGTGTTTTTGTCTGTATATTCTGCATTGGAAGCCAGCTTATGAATATTAATTAGCATTCGCCTTCTCGGCGCTGATTGGCTGGCTCTTTAAATTCAATTAACTCTCCCCAAAGCGCAGGCTGCCGCAGGTGTGTGGGGTCCAGGGCTCTAGCCAGCGTCCGTTTTTCCGTCAATTGACGGAAATTTGCTGCGTACGACGGAAAATTTCTTAAACCAATCCGTCAACCTTGACGGACAAAAATCCTTGGTGGGAGCTACAGGCGGCTTGGGGACGCCGTCCACGGCCGTAAAAGCCACACACTGTTTGTTTTGCTATAATTGTTACCTTTGCCAGAATGAGTCTGTGAGTGTGTGTGTCTGTCTGTTAACAGCATAACTCAAGAAGTCTTGGATGCATAGACTGATCCCATAGTCCCTTAACCCTCCCAATACGAGAAGCCACGATCATGACCATGGCTTTCCCCTAATAGGACACGAGAAGCCACGATCTGGCTTCAGGTTTAATTCCGGCGAGAAATTCAAACTGGCTACTGTGAAATGGGAAATTTTGCTGAGTCTACCAATCAGGATGCTTGTAACTTTGACCAACCAGAAGGGATGTAGCATTTGAGCCCTATTTCTGAGAACTACAGTGTGTGTTTTGGCTAATCAGTTTTCTCCAGGTTTATTACCTTCGCCGAGAAGGTTATATTTTGGGTAGCGTTTGTTTGTTTGTTTGTATGTATGTAGAAGACCAGGATAACTCAAGAACGCCTGTATGGATTGTATTGATATTCGGTATGTGGGTAGGTCTTGATGAGACCTGGAAACGATTAGATTTTGGGCCCCCTAGAAGCCTGTTACGGTACTGCAGCGGAACTTCCTGGTTTGAAATCTCGAGTTTTGAACATGCTGCGGCCATGATTTTTTAGTGGTAGACAGCTCTTGATGCCAAGAGTAAGTGGTGTAGGTTTGGGCCCCCTGGCGGCTTGTTTCGGAACTGCAGGGCAGATTTAGTGTCAGACTTTAAAAGGGAATAACTCAACATGGGGTTAACAGATTGTTATGATTTTTGGTATGTGGATAGCTTAAATGATGTTTCATATAATGACATATTAATTATGCAAATATTTATCTAATTTGCATAATTAAGAGCAAATGTGTGTAAGGATCAAACAATGGTGGCAAAGGTCAAAAAATCGATTTGGCTTATATTTTGCACAGTGATAGTACTTGGTCCACAACCCCTCAAAATAGCTTTCTTTTAGATCAAAACTCCTTGTTGCCATGGTAACGGGCCAACAAAGTTTTCTGGCCATTTTCCCCAATTTCCGCATCTCAAAAACAGGGAAATCGGCATACTTTACGGCATTGTCACTCCAACACCATTTATGATATCGTCAAAACAAAACAAGATCTGAATAGAAAAACATTTTGGCTTTTTAGAAATTGCTGTCAAATTTCCAACGAGATAAAATTGAGTTCTTGGGCAGCATCAAAACAATACAATGTTTCAAGCTTCAAAATAACGTAATTTTTGGCCCAACTTTGTAACGCCATAAGTGCCGAGCTGGTAATTTTTTTGACTTGAAATTTGTACCCTGTATAGATGATTGATATATCTATCAAATGCATTGTTGCAAAGTTTGGGGTCTTGTTTGGTTGTTACGTGGTTGTCCTCAAAAGTAGGCCAGTTTTTGCGTTTGACGAAAATTGTGAATTTTAGCCATGTTCAAAGTACTACATGTGACAAAATAAAACAGAATTCTAACTCAACTTCTTGTCAAAGAGAGATCTATGTATTGTCTATTCAATAAATGCTTGAAGAGTTTTAGATCGTGACGTTTAGTCACGTGGTTGTCCCTGGAAGTAGGCCACTTTTTTGCGTTTGGCAAAATTTTGAATTTTAGCCATGTTCAAAGGGTTTTCTGTGACAAAGTGAATTTGAATTCTGATTCAACTTCTTGTCAAAGGGAGACCTAGGTATTGCCTATCTAATAAATGATTTTAGAGTTTTGAGTCATAAAATGTAGTCCAGTGGTTGTCCCTGAAAGCAGGTCATTTTTTGCATTTGGCGAAATATGTGAATTTTAGCCATGTTCAAAGTACTCTACGTGTAAAAAGAACTCAACTTCTTATCAAAGGTAAATGTAGACAACGCCTATATAATAAATGTTTGCAGAGTTTCAGATTGTGACATTTAATCACGTGGCTGTCCCTGAAAGTAGGTTACTTTAGATGAAAATTGTAAACTTTAGCTGCATCCGAAGTACAATACTTAGCAAAGTGGAATAAAATTATGATTAAACGTTTTGTCGAATGTAGCTGTAGGTATTGGCTGTCAACAATTAATTGTAGAGGTTTGGATCTTGGCGTTGGTTGTCCCCATCTTCAGATGTTTATGTTTTACCCCTAGACTTAAAGATAACGTTTTCACCTTCGCCAAAAAGGTTATGTTTTGGGTAGCGTTTGTATGAATGTTTGTAGAAGACCAGAATAACTCAAGAACGCCTAAATGGATTGTATTGATATTCGGTATGTGGGTATGAGACTTGGAAACGAATAGATTTGGGGCCGCCTAGGTACTGCAAAGGAATTTCCGGGTTTGATATGTCGAGTTCTGAACATGCTGCGGCTATGATTTTTTAGTGGTAGACAGGTCTGGATGCCGAGAGTAAGTGGTGTATGTTTATGCCTCCTAGCGGCTTGTTTTGAAACTGCAGGGCAGGTTTAGTGTAAGACTTTGAAAGAGAATAACTCAAGCTTTGAAAGAGAATAACTCAAGAAAGGGTTGACCAATTGTCATGATTTTTGGTATGTAGATAGCTTAAGAGATGCTTCATATAAATACATATTTACTATACAAATCGGAATCTAATTTGCATAAATAATTAAGAAAACAATTAAACACGCCCAGTTCCATTATAGGACCATTAGAAAGTGGCAAATGTAACTGAGATAGGGAAGAATATTGATCGATATATATCATGCAAAATAAAGACCTAATTTGCATAATTGATTAGAAAACGCTTCGATGTCATTGTGGTAAATGGCGGGAACTTCTTACTGGTAGCATTTGGAAGTTATGTACAGGTGAACATTATTGTTGAACATTAGTTATGCAAATGAGGTCCTTACTTGCATAAATTATTACAAAATGCAATGCAATCTGTTATTCGGTGGAAGAGATAAACAAGTAATAGAATCTATGCAAATGAAAATCTTATTTCTATAATTAATGACCAAAACAATTAATACAGTAGTTGTAAAGGGTAGAATTATTTGGCGAATGTATGGGGTCGTGGGACTCTAGTATATATTATTTATTTGGTTTTGAAAGATCTGAAACGTTATAAACTGTACTTGAAGTGTTCTTATTCAGGCTTAGAGAAATGCTGTTAGAAGACTCTGATACTTTGGAGCAGATGACTTTTGGAAAGTTTGTTTTTGCTAACATTTTACAATGTGCAAATTTCAAACGTTTAACGATGGCAATGAGTATTGGATTGGCACTACAATGACTGATACTGAATTGAATACAGTGTTTGATCTAAGATTAGTGTTGCATGGCCTCTGTGTCTTTTAAAGTAGTGATATGCAATACGTAATATGAAAAATTGTTTCAGCTACGTTCTGTAATGCGTATCTAAAGGGACGCTCACTAGAATTCATTTGATAGATCTAGATATGGCCTACTTTCAGAGGCAACTATGTGACTAAAAATCACTACTTGAAACTCTTCAAGCATTTATTAGTTAGGCGATACATAGATCTTTCTTTGACGAGAAGTTGAATCAGCATTCTAATTTGCTTTGTCATGTAGAGTACTTTGAAAATGGCTAGAATTCACAATTTTCGCCAAATGCAAAAATTGACCTACTTTCAGGGACAACCACGTGACTGCATTTCATGACTCAAAACTCTGCAATCATTTATTAGATAGGCAATACTTAGGTCTCTCTTTGAAAAGAAGTTGAATCAGAATTTGAATTCAATTTGTCACAGAAAACACTTTGAACATGGCTAAAATTCACATATTTCGCCAAATGCAAAAAATGACCTGCTTTCAGGGACAACCACTGGACCAATTTATGACTCAAAACTCTGAAATTATTTATCAGATAGGCAATACATAGGTCTCCCTTTGACAAGAAGTTGAATCAGAATTCAAATTCACTTTGTCACAGAAAACCCTTTGAACATGGCTAAAATTCAAAATTTTGCCAAACGCAAAAAAGGGGCCTACTTCCAGGGACAACCACGTGACTAAACGTCACGATCTAAAACTCTTCAAGCATTTATTAAATAGACAATACATAGATCTTCCTTTGACAAGAAGTTGAGTTAGAATTCTGTTTTATTTTGTCACATGTAGTACTTTGAACATGGCTAAAATTCACAATTTTCGTCAAACGCAAAAACTGGCCTACTTTTGAGGACGACCACGTGACAACCAAACAAGACCCCAAACTTTGCAACAATGCATTTGATAGATATATCAATCATCTATACAGGGTACAAATTTCAAGTTAAAAAAATTACCAGCTCGGCACTTATGGCGTTACAAAGTTGGGCCAAAAATTACGTTATTTTGAAGCTTGAAACATTGTATTGTTTTGATGCTGCCCAAGAACTCAATTTTATCTCGTTAAAAATTTCACAACAATTTCTAAAAAGCCAAAATGTTTTTCTATTCAGATCTTGTTTTGTTTTGACGATATCATAAATGGCGTTGGAGTGACAATGCCGTAAAGTATGCCGATTTCCCTGTTTTTGAGATGCGGAAATTGGGGAAAATGGCCAGAAAACTTTGTTGGCCCGTTACCATGGCAACAAGGAGTTTTGATCTAAAAGAAAGCTATTTTGAGGGGTTGTGGACCAAGTACTATCACTGTGCAAAATATGAGCCAAATCGATTTTTTGACCTTTGCCACCATTGTTTGATCCTTACAGACATTTGCTCTTAATTATGATATTTTATGAACACGCTCAGTTCCATTATGGGACCATTGCAACATGTGACACCTGTAACTGAGAATGAGAAGATTATTGATAGATATATATTATGCAAAATAAATACCTAATTTGCATAATTGATGAGAAAATGCCACAATTTTATTGTCGTAAATGACAGTAACTTCTTACTTGTAGCACTTGGAAGTTATGTACGGGTGAACACATCGTTGAACATTAATTATGCAGATAAGACCCTCATTTGCATAAATTATCAGAAAATGCGATAAAAGCCTTCTTTCTTAACATAGATTGTGTACGTCTGGTGTCTGGTAGAGGAGATGATCAACTGATACAATTTATGTAAATAAGAACCTTATTTGCATAATCAATGATAAACAATTAAAGCAGCAGTTGTAAAGAAAGGTAGGATTATTTGGCGAAGGTATGGGGTCGTGGAACTCTAGTCTAGTAAGTAAATTTAGCAGAAATGGTGACAGTTTGGTGGATGATTTTGTTGGAGGCTTACAGGAGTGATGACAGGGAAATCCTTGCTTTGGAGGACAGAAAGGCAAACACGCAGCTTTTTTTGTTGAGATCAAATAAGCTGATATCATGCTGTCTAATAGTTTCTAGATGCATGCTTCCTTGTTGTTTTTCTTGGAGTATCAGGTCCAGGTCAGGTCATATACAAGTCATGTAGGTTGGCACTTTAGACACTCTGATACCTGTTTCTCTACCCAAGTCATAATAAGTGGATTTATTTGACACTAAACTTATTTGAAACTAGAGTTCCACAACCCCATACCTTCGCCAAATGATTCTATCTTTGACAACTGCTGTAATAATTACCTCCATGAAATGTCATGGAATGGAGGTTATATTTATATTTCAGCCATACATTGTATGGTGAAATATATTGTATTCGTAATGTTTCTTTCTTTCTTTCTCCTGTCAAATCTTCAAAGTGATTCATCTCCACCGTTCCTGGACCGAATGACCTGAAATTTGGCACAGGGGTAGAATGGGCCAATACCTTGATGCTTTTTTCTCAGTTTTTTCATATCTGCCTCTAAAATGATTTTATTGAGGTTTAAAGGTTATGTTTTGACCAAAATAAAATATATTGTCCCCCTGTACCCTGGTCTTACAATGGAATGGCCTGAAATTTGGTGTAGATAGGCATTAGATAGTTGGTAAAATGATCCAAGTAAAAGTTTTGACATAAACTACTTTAAAATAATTAATTTTGGCACTTTTCTGAGGGGTAATTTGTTTTCTTTTGGCCTCCTGGCGTGACCTTCCGTGACCCCGCACAGAGCCCACACCTGTGCGCGAAGAGCGAAGGCTAATTAATATTCATAAGCGGGGCCCCACGATTCCGTATATACTGCAGTGTTCCCGCCAGAATTTTTTTCGGGGGCCTCCGAAGAACGCCGAAGGCCCCGGCCCGGCAGGGTTCAGGGGCAGAGCCCCGTTGGGGGTCCCAGGGGGGCGAAGCCCGCTTGAAACTCTTACACTTTAGGCTATTCAGAAGGCTTATTGTATCAGTTTTTAGGGGCATTTCTGTAATAATCACAGCAGTCACTTAACTTCTCTTCAGGAGTTTAGCGTAACAGTATATTTCAGGTCAAACCGTCAAAGGCAACTAAAAACAAACTTTAACGTTAATGACTTCAACAGTACTTATAACTTTTGTCCGGTTTGCCATCCGAAGTTGAATCGCTATCGATGGTATTTTCGCTGCACTGTTAGCTCCGTACGTTTTTAGAAGGTTCCGTTTATCACGGAACTGCTGTTGTTTCAGAAATCTCACGGACTTATGCTTACAAACACGTAAATTGCTAACTTGCAACCAGCGCTTTACTATATACAGTAAATTTAAGCACTTTTCTGAGGGAAAATTGGTTTTCTTTCGGCCTTTTGCCGTGACGTCACCCCGCAGAGCCCCGCACGTGCAAGTTAAATGAATTTAACGAGCCAGCCAATCAGCAAAAAGGAAGACGAAGTCTAATTGATATTCAATAGCGGGGCCTTCCAACCCCGTGTATATTAGAAACACGTGCATATCTTGACAACACAGCGGACGAATGTCACCTTACGCCCGGTTTTATATACATGTATATAATTATAAAATAGTTTTTTTTGCGAGGATTTGGAGTTAACGACAAGGTCATTTGGACGGTAGCAGAAGGTACGCGTTCCTTGAATGTCAGAGTACATGTCTTTGTCGATGAATTTGCCAACATTCCGCGTAGCAATATCAATCATTTTCGGCAGATTTGACTTTGGCAGGGTAAGTTGAGACAATCGAGGAAATGTTACTTGGCGGAAATCGCGGGAAAATTGGCCAGTTTAGATTTGATAAGTAAGTTTAACAATGGCGAGAATGATTATTTCCTCATCAATATTTATCGTTAGAATGTTTTGAACTGTAAATCTAAACAATTGTGTTACCTGTGCAATGTTTATATGAATAAACATACATTTTGCCAGCACGATGTTGCAGCAACATGATAACTTTATGTCTGCATTATGCCACTTTTACTGTTGAAGGCGCGTAAGCAAATGAACAAGCATGACAAAAGAAATGTTATGATACTATTTATTCGGTAACATTCACTTTTATTCACGATTCTAATTTGCAATGCCTGCAAACTCCGATCGGAATCACCCGGACCTTGTACGATTTAAAATGCATTTAACGTGAAATTGGAATTTATGACGAATCCGACACGTTAGTTCAAGGAGCTTTTATCAGATAAAAGCTCCTTGGTTAGTTCTTCTTCTTCTTCTTCCCGTAATGTCCAGCTGCCGAGTCTTCGGCAATAATTGACATGTTGGGGTCAGAGGTCACCACTAATGCTCTAGGAGGCACTGGATACTTTTAGAATGAAACGGGCCAGGGATGGGGACTGTACAGTTTCTTCGGACAAGTTGTTCCATTCTCGGAACAGTCCTGGGGAGGAAGGAGTTGAGTCGGTAGTTGGTGCGACAGGGGATATGTTGCAGCTGTAGGCTGTGACCCCTTCGGCATCTGTTGCTACTAGGTAGAGGCTTCAGTGTTTTGCAGCGCACGTGTGCCAGACCATTCAGGATTTTGTACAGCATGGCGAGTCTGCTGGTGCGGCGTCGGTCTTGAAGGGAAGGCCACTGAAGTTGTTCCAGCATATCAGAAACACTGGACGTGTTTCTGTGCCTGTTCAGGACAAAACGGGCTGCCCTGCGTTGGATCTTTTCAATTTTGCTAATGTCTCTGTTGGTGTGAGGATCCCAAACGGAGCTGGCGTACTCCACAACTGGTCGGACTAGTGCTTTGTACGCCAGCTCCTTTGTCTTGCTAGAACAAACCCTCAAGTTGCGCCGTAGGAATCCTAATGTTCGATTGGCTTTAGAGTAGGTCTTATCGATGTGCTTGCCCCAGGATAGGTCTGCTTGCAATGTGACTCCAAGGTACTTGGCGGATGGAACTCGTTCAAGGGTGTGGTTATGGAGCTTATAACTGGTGTGGGCATTGGGCGGCTTTCTGGCACGTGTCAAGGGCAGTTGACTGCACTTGTCTGGGTGGAAGGCCATATCCCACTCGCTCTCCCAGTCTTCCAGCTTACCGAGGTCCTCTTGCAGCTTTGAGGAGTCTTCAAGGCAAGTGATCAGCCGGTACACGGCAGTGTCATCAGCAAATAGACGAGAGGGGGAGGAGATCCTCTCCGGCAGGTCGTTGATGTAGGTGAGGAAAAGACAGTTCAGATTCTTTTCTCAGTAGTCACGCTTCCTATTTTCATAGTTTAAAAACTATCGACAAAGGAAGCGTTAAAGAATGTTTTTCTCCTTGTGCAAACTGTAAAAACACGTCACCCACCACTCGTCTCCGATGTGACGAAGCCATTCGCGCCATTTTTATTGGATTTTAGACGGACTCGACAGTCGAGCCGTCCACCGCGGCCTTGGCATCGTTTCCTCGCGATCGGTGTCAGCCCTGACTGCACCGCTGCCCTTTGTCGTTGTCCCTCAACTTTAGTTGTAGTAGAAGCCATAGTTTCCGCGTCGTCCCCTTGTTGACAGGTTGACGCCTTAGCGAGATACTTGTGTATGTTATCCAGTCCCAAACATCGCAGTTTCTCGGTTTATTTTCGCAAAGTTTCGTGCCTCTTCTTGATTGACGTTATGTTACCGCCTTTGTTGGAGCCGCTGCTGGCTGTGATTGGTCGCAAGTTAAATCGATTTTTCGCATAAAGTGGCACGCCCTGTCTAATCGGTATATCTAAAGACTGCAGCCAAGGCTGTTGTCATGGTAACGACACGTATAACAAAATTTCCCACATTCGGGTTGGGCACGTCTTGTAAAATTAGCGTAGCGGATCCGCTGCAAGTATAAACTTCGACCCCTATATGTTGTTTTTGGTAAGTTTTTGTCGACACATCTTGGCTTCCGGGTATCTCTCCGAGGACGCAAACAGTGAAGCACCCGGGCAGCTTGACCGATAATGTCATCGCTACGGGCTTTCGAAATTCATTAGGATATTGTGAGATTTTAGGTCCTACAATTTTCTTGCAAATCAGATATGTTAGACCAGATGGTACATTTTTACTTCCTGTATACTGTATAGGTGTAGTTCCCGGGGAAAATTTTGTTTGGAAATACTGCGTCGTTGAAAATAGTCTCTTAACTATACGTTTCAATGGGGGCGAGAAACTGGGGTGTGCCCCTAAATGTTCCATTTTCGAGCAGGGGTTATTTGAGAAAGTTAAATGTTGTATGGGAAAAGCTATGGCTGAAATATGCTGTACTTGCTCCTAAGCAAATGTCGGCCTTTCTAGTTTCTGTTATGTGTCTCTGTCTGTGTACAAGATTACTCAAGAACGGCTGGATGGATTGGTTTCATACTTGTTGTGTTGGTGGGGTGTGATAAAAGCTCGAATTGATGAGATTTTGGGCGCCGTACCTGTCGTTATAATCGATGTAATAATATCAGAAATCACCCCTATATCTGCTATATATTGGAACAGGCATCGTGTTTGTTAATGGGCTTAGCTCAAAGCAGATGGTGAGGTGACAGCTGTTTGGGGGTGTCTCTGTCTGTGTACAAGATTACTCAAGAACGGCTGGATGGATTGGTTTCATTCTTGTTGTGTTGGTGGGGTGTGATAAAAGCTCGAATTGATGAGATTTTGGGTGCCGTCAACATACATAACATCCACAAAAATAAAAGCAATGAATATTTCATGGAGGTATGAGGTCCCCGAACTCTAGTTGTACTTGTCATTTATTAGGCAAATAAGGTTCTCATTTGCATAAATTATATAACTTGATCATCTTCTCCACCAAACAACGGACACAGCAGTTTTAGTTAAGAAAGAATGCTTTAATTGCATTTTCCAATAAGTTATGCAAATGAGGATCTCATTTGCATAATTATTTTATAAATTAATGTTCAACAATGTTCATCTGTACATAACTTCAAATACTCAAATACAGTAAGAAGTTCCTGTCATTTACCACAATGACATTATAGCATTTCCTCATTAATTATGCAAATTAGGTCTTAATTTTGCATAATATATATCTATCAATATTCTTCTCTTTCTTGATTACAAATGTCACATGTTGCAATGGTCTGATAATTAAACTGAGCATGTTTAGACAATTTCCTAATTAATTATGCAAATAAGATTGCAATTTTTTGTATGGTTGAGTATTTCTAAAAAAAACTTAGCCCCTAGCCAAATGTTTTCTTTTGTGAAACTTTTTTTGGAAGTGTTGCAAATGTGTTTTGAAGTGCTTTCCATGAAGATTGCTCTCCTCAGGTTGATGGTATGATGTTTATTTTGCTTGTTTTGGAAAGGCCATTCTGTGAACCATTGTTTCCAGCAATATATAGTTTTCCTAGTCGTGACTCTTACATAACAGCTGCAAAAATAATATAACAAAAAGTACTAATTGACACCTTTATAGACTGGAATTATACCTAGTATATGGTATACAAGAAAAAATTTTACCTAGTGCTGAGAGGGTTAAGAGTTTCACAATAAAAACATAATACATGTAATGTAAATATTAGCCGGGGCGACTAGAAACGAAAAACTTATTTAATTGTAATATAATATACAGGATGTTTTTGTTTCTAGTCGGGGGGGAACGTATTGGACTAAAAAGTATTTGCGTATCGGTTCCGTGGAGATACCTTTTCCTCCGTTTTTTTGCACGTCCCCGGCTTCCCTGGAGTTTTGCACACCGCGCCGGGGTGTTCGCGATCTCCACTTTCCCCAAAGTAGCCCGAAAGGCGACCTTTGTCAACAGATCGCTATGCCTAACTCATACTAAACTCATTCCGTCCGCCATCTTGGATCAATTCGTCGATCTCCGTCGATCTTCGTCGATGTTCGGGACAGCCTTCGGCAACGCTCCCGAGCCTCCGGGAGATCGGCAACGCTCCCGAGCCTCCGGGAGATCGCGAACACCCCGGCGCGGTGTGCAAGACTCCAAGGAAGCCGGGGACGTGCAAAAAACCGGAGGAAAAGGTATCTCCACGAAACCGATACGCAAATACTTTTTAGTCCAATACGTTCCCCCCCGACTAGAAACAAAAACATCCTGTATATTATATTACAATTAAATAAGTTTTTCGTTTTTAGTCGCCCCGGCTATGTAAATATTTGATGTACATGTGCATGCATGCAGCCATTCTCTTATTGGTTGCTTTCCTAACTGGCAGGCTATCATTGGTTGAACTGATGGACAGTCTTTTGTTTGCCTCATTGAACTCGCTTTAGATCTACTATCATGGCAGCCACATGAGAAAGGTGTTTTGGAACAGATGTTGGACTCCATTGTTGACCGGCTGGAAGAGACAGATGTGAGGCTGCTGATGCGGGTGTGGTCTGCACGCACTGGTAAACAGGAGACCCAGGTGTCAGCTGACTTGATGAGGGACATGATGAAGAGTGAATGCACCTCTGGTATGTACCTGAGTTACCTGCTTGGACCATATTTTGACAGAATTGCTATTTTGCTTTCAGGTTAAATCATAAACTGACTAACTTTATTTTACATTTTCAGGTATCACTGGAATGCTGCAGCTGGAGATGGACATGATTGCAGCTGGGATATGTTTTTCTGACATTCCAGGTCAGCTTTTATCTCTTATCAGTTTTACAAGTAGAGTGACAGTCGTATTTCTGTAGGAATAAAACAATTTATGTAAATCATTTGAAGGTGATTGTATTTTTAGAAATACCACAGATATGGGCTGAAATATCTTGCTTTTCCATGCAGATGTTTCTTCTCCATCCCCTGTCACATCGATTCATCTCTCACTGTCAAACATGAAATTTGGATAGGGGTGCATTATTTAATAGTTAGTCAAAGGACTTCTGTATAATTTTCAGCATAAACCACTTCAAAAAGGTTTATTTGCCATTTGAGGATACTGTATTCATTACAGTGTACTGTGCACTGTGACACATCAATGATTACGGGTCAGCCCAGAGCAGTGTACTGTTTAATGCTGGGACAGGTTTGACTGCCAACAAAACGCTACGTTACTTAAAGTACAATGTACTGTACTACATATCCAGAGGAAAGATACGTTTAGATCAGTGATGATCATGAAAGTACCACACCATCAAAAGCTACAAAATGTATGTCTGTCTGTTGGAGCCAAGTAGCTGTGTGGTTTCCGACTGGCTGTCAAGAACTTAAAAGCACTGCAAATATTTTCTCCTTAATGCAAAATTATTGCCCCGTGACCTTAAAATTAAAATGCACTTACTAATAGTGTAATTAGACAATGGACAAATAGAGAACAAAATTTATTGAATATGTCATGGTTAGTTGTCTCCCAAATTGTAATGCCAGATTTGACAGCCTTTAGTGGACGGGTGTCTATTTAAGGTGCTGACATGCCCGGGACCCGACCACAACCTCCCACAATATCGCTTTTTCCTCCTAATAACAATTTTACAAATGTTGTCGGTATTGCGCCTTTACACAGTTAGTTATTGGCCTAATTGTACTGTGTAAACCAAATTTAGCACGCATTGGGTACCTTTTGTACCAACAATGGAAAATGGGAGCCGTGCAATTGACCGAAGTGTGCATTCATCCAACATTTAATTAACTGGCTTTGATTGTATTGGCAGTAACTATTTTCAAAAATCCAGTTTGGAGTGGGATGATGTTTTGGGATAGGTCAATTTCTGCAAAACACTACATTTCTGCATTGGGATAGAGATGGATTGAAATATGCCGTATTAGCTCATGATCAAATGTCGGCCTTTTTTGTTTATAAAAATTATTTTTTAGACTAGGGTGATTATGTACTAGATTAAGTTCTTTTTTTTTACCTATAAATAACAAAGTGGTTTTGGACTGCTCCACTTTACATAACGGAGTTGCTGGGAGAACCCCTTCTTTCACGGAGGGGGGAATGTTTTTTAAATCAATTTTGGACTCGGGTGGTAATTCAAAATTCAATTTTTGACTGGAAGAGTTTTTGGACTTGTGATGGAATGGGCTAAATTTATGTCCGTCCTGGGCAGCAAAATTCTGTCCAAGGACGGCGGCATGGATGCTGTCAAGAACCCTGGTTCAACTGAAAATTGCTCTACAAATGAGGCCCCATTCACACTCAGAAAAACAATTCGGATAAAACATTTATCAGAATAAAAAAAATTCTATCCGATCCAAAATTGCGTTCACACTCGTCTTCGGCAATCCGATCAGTGCGCCCTCAGTCTTATCCGAATGAAACATTATGTTGAGGTCAAAGGGTAGCGTCATTTCTTACAGCTCAAAATGGCGGGAATCCACCAACTTTTGATGCTGTTGTTCCTCTGGAGAATGTTCTGTAGTCGTAGAAGGGAACGCAATCGACGATCTTTGATCGCGAGAAGGTTTCACCGAAGTCTTCTGCATATTGGGATAGCTGTAGTACAGCTCAGATGTACGTCACCTGAGCTGCAGACAGAACGATCTTGGAGTGGGAGCGAAGACATGATTGGTGGAACAACATTGTGCTTTGAACATTTTCAGACTCGGACTGCCAGAAAAACTTCTAATTGAGAAAACTCACCTTTGATAAGTTGCATCCTATCCACTTAAAGTGAATCCTATCCACTTGCGCGTTCACACTGCCGAGTCGTACGAATCGAGACTCCCCGCGGCGCAGTTTTATCCACTTCCTGGAGTTCTATCTACCCCCTCGAGGTGGATCACGAGGGATTCGAATCGATGAAATCCAAGTGATTTGGGAGCGTTCATACTGCTAAGTTTTATTCGGATCGGGTAGTTTTATTCGGATAACATGTTTTAATCGAATCGTTTCGAATCGTTTTTCTGAGTGTGAATGGGGTCTGAATCTAGTCAACAACTTTACATTTATGTCAATATTTTGCTAGGTGTATGGGAGATGTTGAAGTACACAAGTGCAACAGAGTCTGAAGTTGGACCCATGGGTGGAGAAGTGGAGACACCTGAAGATTTTGTCAAACTCACTGTACCACCAGAAGTTCTGCAGCAAAACACAATGATAACCATCTCCATTGTAGACATTGCTGCTATCCTAAGGGATCCCATGAGCGTAAACTGGATCTCAGGTTACCCCTGGTCCCTGGGTGAGGACGCCTGTCCACGTGAGCTACTGGATCAGGTGCTGTTCTCCCCAGCTGTTGACATCAACTTACACGGTGCACAGCTGAATGGTCCAGTGGAGGTGCAGACATGGCGGCCTCCAGGTTCTGAGGGCATGGAGTGTCTCCTACTGAAGCACCATGATGGGGAAGGTTGGAGAGACATCACAGCTTTCACAGATCACCAGATATATCCGCATAAAATATCAATTTCTTTGCAAACATTTTGTCCTTTGGTTATTGTATGGGCTCCTGTGGATGCGGTCATCTCAGTAGTACAGACGCTGGTTGATGCATTGTCTTCAAGAACATTGGATTGTCAGTTTGCATCATACATAAAGCCAAGTCCAGAGGATGTGCAATTCCACATTGTTTGTAGTGACAAGCGCACAGAGACATTTGAGTATTTCCCAGACTTCAAGAAGTGTGGAGGCAACCCAGCAATGTTCAATCTTTTCCATGGAGATGTGCTTAAAGTTACTGCTGATGTCCGGGGAGGACTAGGAAAACAATCTGAGCTGATGGTACTACATTCTAAACACTGTTGTGACAAAAATGGCCAGAATGTTCAAATTTTGCTGGACAGACCTAATGGAAAACCTGTCAAGGGCAATGTGACTGTCAAAAAACTACCGTCAAATCGGACTGCTTGCCAGTTCATTTTCAAAGAGGTAAGAGGTGATATTAGCTGATGATTATGATTCGCGTATTTTCGTTGAAGAGCATTTATTGTCATTTATATGTGTTGAAGAATATTCATGGCTTTTAAAATGCAATGTGCAACTAAATTACTCTGAAGGCCGACTGTCAAGTGATCAATATTGTCACAGAACATACACTCAGTCATGTAGACTATCGGTATCAGTTTTTTTCAATAATAAATGGCATTTCAGCACTCAACACACCTTCGGACTTTCCCCATGTTTGACACAAATGACTTATTGGTAAGAAGATTTACAATTTGAAACATTTGTTTGTACTTTAATTCTGACGTCTTATGTTAATTTGATGTTTCAGGAAGGTGATATCTTGCAAAGTAAGTACACTGTTTAAAAAAATATAATTTCCCATTGTCTAAACCTCTCATGGTAAACTAACTAAATTATACATTCAATGTAAATCTGTACACATATTGAACAATATAAAAATATTGGTATGAAAGCTCACAGTCCTTTCTCCAACATCATGTTACATATTTTACTAACACTCATCATTGTTTACCAGATAAGGTATGTCCTTTCTGTGGATCCCTTCAAGGCATGCTTGTTGGCAATTGCAAGCACAGTGTTGAGAGTGGGACGACTTACAAACTTTTAAAGCTCTTATGTAATTGGAAAGAAACAGATGGAATTGCTTCTCCTTGACCAGGATGCTTGCACTTTTTTTTACCTAGTAGGTCACTACAAGAGACGTAGCATCACTGAAGAATCTGACAGCTCCGAATCAACAGCCAGCAAGCAGGCTGAGACTGGATCTTTAAGGCAAACCCTGGCAGCAAACAGCATTGCAGGTATGATCTTTATCATCACAAGCAAGTCGTGGCCAAGTCCTCTTATTTCCAGTGTAACCTACCAGAAACAAGAAGACTTGGCCATGGATTGCCAAAGATAGACGGGGGATCCAGCTGCAGAACGTAAAAGACAATTACCCGAATTTCAAGTGCCACATTCTATATGTTGTTAATATTGCTGTGCAGTGTAATAACTTAAAGGAGGATTCAACTTATAATGTAGAAGAATGACCAAAAACAGTTGTTTTGATGTTTTGATCACACAATGTACAAATCTTTAAGTCATCTTTATTTGATTTCTGCTTTGGTTGATTTAATTTGATTATATGGATGACATCCTCTGGGGTTCCAAAACCTGATTCAAGCATGAGAATAAAAAAAATTGTTTGACAAAAAAAATTTGCCTTCATTATGAAATTTAAGTGGTCAGGAAGGTTGAACAAATGACTGAACACACAGAATATAGTGTGCCGAACAATAGATTCTTCATGTTTGTTCTTTCACATCTTCATTGACCTTGTAATGTTCTATGACATCAGTATTACATTTTCCAGTATATATTTTTTCAGGTTTGGGGTTATTTTGAAGCTGCTTTGTACGATTTACAGTATGGCTGAAGGCTTTTTTTATTTATCATTAGATGCATGCAGGGATGTAATTCATGTAATCAAATCAATAAAGCCTTATACGTAATAACATTATCCAGATAAATATAGAATACAACACGGTGTATTCCATATCACCCCAGTTACCAGCCCGACCGCGGGAAGGATTGCTCGACAAACAACTATTAATTATACAAGTACATCTAAATGGAAAAAAACAGTTGAGCAAGTCAAAGTCACTAACTTGTATTCAAATGTGACATATGTAGTGGTGCGTACCTAAACTCATATTCAGGTTCAGGTCTGCATTTAGGTTCAGCAGTTCAGGTTCAGGTCCGGACTTTAAGTCCTGACCTGAACCCTTCTTTGCATATCATGTGTGCTAGAATTTTTTTGTAGGGGGTTGGGGGGGGGGGGGTACATATAAAATTGCACATTAGCATGAACTGACATGCAATGTTAAAAATGCATGCAAATTATAACAGCCAGCATAAACGCAAAAGGTCAGTTAGGCCATGTTGATTTGATTATATGGATGACATCCTCTGGGAACTCCAAAACTGATGCGACCGAGCGAATAAAAAAACAATTTGGCCAAAAAAAAAAGTTTCCATCAGTATGAAATCAAACTGGCCAGGAAGGTTGAACATAGGACTAAACACACATAGTATGGTATACCAACAGTTAGGTGTAGGGACCAGTACATCATACGGGTGCAAAACATTTTTTTTCTTCTTCAAGTTCTTGGACCAATCCGAAAAAAGCAGACCAGAAAAAAAAATCGGAGAAACAGGTTTCGCCAATTACAAAACGGACACACTATGTTGGCAGGCATTTGGGATCTTACTGGGGGCCAAGAAGACAACAAGAGCTTTAAAGTAGAGTTTATAGTCTATTGTACCAAGTTTCTACAGTCAAGCCTTTATTACATGGAGATGGGATTTTAAGATGCCAGTGGGAGTCCAATAATCCACCAAACAGATTCCTTTGTAGCAAAATTGACCAATTACCATTGTTTTGAGTATTGCCAGATCTCAAGTGTCCAGTTTCAGGTCCGCACCTGGAAATGATACTCTGGATCTGAATTATCTGTAATAGTACCTCCACCTACCAACAATAGATTTTTTTTCTGTCCTTTCACACCCTATTCTTTGACTTCAGATTTATTTTGGCATTCTATGGCATTAGTTATCTCTTTTCTGATACTTTTTTTCAATCTACGGAATATTGGTGCTCATTTTACAGCTGCTTTGCACAATTTATTGTGTGGTCGAAAACTTTTTTTTTTTTGGAAACGGTTGAAAATTGGTGCGAGCGCGGATGTCATCCATATAATCAAATCAACATGGCCTTACTGTAATAAACACAAAATTTTTTGTGAGTCTTTTTCCAGTGCAAATTTCACCATATATTGAAGGTTTAGAACAAAAGGGGAATATGTGTAAGAGATAGTTTTTTTTAGATACGCACCACTACTCACATGCAAATCATATTTTGATTATGGTAAGACAACACCATAGTTCTCTTAGGATTGTAGAGATGGAATTGTCTTGAATAATATTGTTTACCTGAATGTCTAACCTCCATGAACAGATTCAGGCTTGTTTCTTTTGATTCAGGGTTATTTTCTTTTACCTTGGTGTGTCAGGGCTCGAAATCCTTTTTTCTGCATACCTGCACTGGTGCAGGTGGCATTAAAAATTACCTGCACCAGACAAATTTTACCTGCACCAATCTGAATTTAGGAAGTACGGATCATACTGAAATTGTTCAGGAACCATTATCTTATACTTAACAGGTGGTAATAGTCAATGCAGCTAATATTAATAACAATCCACATGCACCTACACCATAGGATATTTAATATGAATTTGTATAAACCATAGACCAGTGCAGGTTAGGTGCAGGTGGACACCAGAAATACCTGCACAGCTCCAATTTTACTTGGTGCACTAACCTGCATATGCAGGTGGTATTTTGAGCCCTGTGTGTGCAAGCCTGTTCCAATGTCAAATTGACAGTGGATAAAAGCAACTTGCACTGGTGCCAGTTTTGTCTGAGAGTACTTGCACCACTCCAATTTTACATGCCACAAACTTGCATTAAGTATGTGGTATTTTGAGCCCTGAGCACATGTAGCATATATGGCTAAGTTGCTCCATGAAGTTATTTTTTGTAATTTGCATTTATAAACATTAATTTTGTTTAATTTCAATTGTTTGAAGAATCTGGAAGCAAGCCAGTGGTGCTGCTGATCAATGGTGAATATGGCAACACCCATGATGATGTCTCTACCATCCATTGCCAGATGGCAGCCTTCCTGGCCTCAAAAGGAGCAAAGGTCTATAGTACCGTCTTGGGTGCCACAAAGGATGATATGGATGCTGCTGCTGCTGCTGGGGTTCAGCTGATCTTTCCAACAACATTCAAGAAAGACAAGAGAAAGGCCAATCTTGATTGGCTGACATGGGACCACCAGACACGTTACCCAAATCTGCCTTCAGATGTGGGCTTCATCATCGGTCATGTTAACACAACAAGTCGTGCAGCAAAAAAGATCAAGGAGCACCGCCTTCCTGGCGCCAAACTGGTCCAAGTCACTCACGTGATGCCAGAAGAAACCAGCCAGTACCAGGGTGATGATCAGGTCATGAGCATTGGGGAGGAGAGTGACAGCATTCTAAATGACCTACGATATGCTGATGTAATCCTCTCAGTTGGGCCAAAGGTATATGACTACTACAAACATCAGACAAAACAACTAAAACTGCAACATCACGAGTTTCTGCCCCAACCATCCAACATCTTCAGCGAGATGCAAGTGAACTACATCAACACGAAAACAAAAGTAGTGCTGTCCATTGGCAGGTTCAAGGGGGCAGAAAGTCTGAGCGGCTACGACATTACTGCCAAGGCCATGGTAATTGTGAATGAGGAACTACCGAACACAAATTGGCGAGCCTGTTGTGTCGGTCCTGAAGATTTTCCAGAAAGCAAGAAAGTCATCCAAGCCAATGTAGAGAAGGTCAAAATCAGCTTCACACCCCTGAAGATTAACACAAAGAAAGAGCTGAGCAGAGCAATACAGCAGGCCCATGTTGTTCTGATGCCATTCCGTGCAGAGCCATTTGGACTGGTTGGTCTGGAGGCCATTGCTGCAGGAGTACCAGTTCTGGTTTCCCACAAGTCTGGTCTTGCCTGGTTCTTAAGGAGCCAAGATCCTGAGTTTGACCGTCTGATTGTGGAGATCGCAGACGATGACGATGAGGCCACCAAAACTCTGGCTAAACACATCATTAAGATTCTGAAGCAGGGATGCAGGGAGTTTCAAGCTGCCAGAAGGCTGAAGGAGAAACTTTTGGCCTCAAAGTACTGGGAGGAATCACACAGCAAGTTTCTTGAAGTATTTGGCCTCTAGTTCTGCTAATCGTTTCTTAGAATGTATCAATTTCTGGTTACAACTCAGGATAAAAACTGAAAGAACTGTACATAAATATTCATCACCTGAGATTCCTGATAGAATATCCACTGTACAAATTTTAAGAGTTTTTAATTTTGAGTTACAAACTACATTGTGATTTCCTTCTATCAACAGTTACTTTGATTATAGCCTGTACACACCTGTAAAATAAAATAATTAATAGACTTCTTGTTTCTACTTTAAAATTTTTAAGCTCTAATGTAACTTGAATTTTTGTGGAACTATATATTTTGTGTTGAGTAAATTTTCTGACAAAGGTTGTCAAGAAAAATCTGCAAATAACTGTAATTGGGTAAACAGGATGCACGATTATCAATAGCAGCCAGTAATTTCTAAAAAAAATTCCTTGTACAATGATGACTATTGTCCAGAATATCAGACCAGTAAGTCACTGACTCTCATATTATGATCATAATATTCTGAGAAAGGAGAAGGGACATTGTGAGCAATGACCTAGGACAGTACTAATTATCTTTGTGTACAGACGTATAGCAAGGAAATAACTGCAGAAACATGAATAGACATACAGAAAACAATGCATGTACCTCAAAATACAGAGGTAACAACACCAGGTCTACTTTTTTCCTGTCTAGATCTACCGGCACTGGCGCCGGTAACTTTTAAAATTACCTGTACCAGAGAAATGTTATCTGCACCTGCATTGAAATATACCCAAAAGTGAATGAAAAATTCAATAAGTTAAAGCAAGTTGTGTTTGTTGTTGAATGTGATATCAAGGACACTTGCCATGCATTGAAATATGCCCCAAAGTGAATAAAACAACTTTTTGATCATCCTTGGTACACCTGTGTACTAACAAAGTAGGTAAGGGAAAACTACCTTGAATAGAAACTAAATGAAAATAATTAAGTTACACGTGACAGTTGATGTACTCACAAACAAGAATCCAAGACTAAACATTATGATTAACATATACTGCACACTCAGGCAGCAAACAAAAATGCTTTCTGAAGGGTGTCAAGTTAATCATTAACTTAACCATTTCCCATATGTGGGGTAAAAAGTCATCAACAACTTTTGAGGTCAATGTACAAACTCAACCACAGTACTGTAGTTCTTACAGTTGGAGCACTGCTAAAAGGTTCTGCTTCACACATCAAGTTAAATCTTGCTTGTGTGGTAATTCTGGTGAACAACTTTCCAAGAAAATGGCTGATGGGACAGCAAGGCAACCACTACCAGGTGATCAAAGAAGGCAACCCCCATCTGACACTGAGATAGAAGCACAAGAACTGCAGCTGGAACAGGTGGGGGAGGGGGGCAGGGTTCTACTGGTAAGTGCATTTTAGCTATTAGGCCAGCAGTTACGTTATATTTATATCATTTGCAACCAACACGCTAAATTGAGGACCATTATGCTTATTTTAAGCAATAGTGTAATGCTCATTAGAAGTTTAATGTCAGGTCAAATGTGAAAATGTTGATATGACCCTCTTAACGTATGGTCCTTAATCACAATGGACAACCAAGAACCTATAGTTACTGTTACAGATGGTCTCAAAAGAATGTAAGGTCTCCCCATGGGTGTCCTTGGGTATCATTGGAATGACGACTTCTTACATATACTTTCAATTCATAATTTTTTAACTGTGTAAGGGCCATGTCCCTCCTTCCATATCACCCCCCCTTATTATTGCATTAGTTGCTTTGCTCCTTTGCCATTACCATTATGTACTATTTACAACGTTAAGAAAGAATTAAATCAATGCATGATCAAGTGTATACTGCAACATTATAAAAGGCAGGGAGACAGATGTTTAATGTACCTAATATGTCATGTCTCAATTTCTGTGTATCTAGGCATATGCAAAAAAGAAATGCAACATAATGTAGCTGTAAAGTATTAGTAGACAATGTCATACAACACCTACTAGTTCTTCTATCAATATTTCAAAACATAGAATCTATGTGTGGAGTGTATTACAATTTAGATTCATGTAACCATTCCATCTTTGTCTTACATTTTACCTAGTACAATTGTTGCACAGCATGGCAACCATCATGTGCAGGCAGGCCTACCAGCCCCCCAGGTTCCAGGACAAGGTTATACCCCGGTCCCCCAGCAGCCACCACAGTTCCCTCTGCTGTACCACCCCGGTCAGCAGGGCTACAGCACTCACACACATCCACACCCATACATGTACCAGGGCTTCCCCATGGTTCCCCATCCAGCTGGGCAGGTGCATCACAACGTCCCACCTGTGGGCCCTGCACCTGCAAACACTGGTCAGTCACCTGCTCCGCAGGTGTCTGTAGTAGCATCCATAGCAGGCTCTCTGGGGACCTCTTTTTGCTCAAAATACACTGTATGTGTAGAGTGTTTACAATTATCTTAATGTAACCTAAGTCCGCCTTTGTCTTACATTGTTGTGCAGCATGGTGACCATCATGTGCAGGCAGGCCTACCAGCACCCCAGCAGGTTCCAGGACAACCCGGTTATACCCCGGTCCCACAGCAGCCACTACAGTTCCCTCCACTGTACCACCCCAGTCAGCAGGGCTACAGCACCCACACACATCCACACCCATACATGTACCAGGGCTTCCCAATGGCTCCCCATTCAGCTGGGCAGGTGCATCACAACATCCCACCTGCGGGCCTAGCACCTGCAAACACTGGTCAGTCGCCAGCTCTGCAGGTGTCTGTAGGTGGTGCTTTTGGTGGAGCGACCATCAGGATCCAGAGCCAAGCCCTCGCAGCAGGTGGCCTGGTGGCTGGAGCTTCTGCTGCAGCTGCATTCGCTGCTAGCAAGGTTTGTTTGTCTGTTCCTTATTATACAGTGTTTCTTTGTAAACCAGTTTTCTGCTTTAACTACAAGACACAACTAGAAGGGCAACATTTATGCAAAAATTCAGAATGTTTTTCCTCTAGTCTTATGCAAAACTACTCACATACAATACTAGATACCATTAGCCCCTATCTAGTGTGTGCAAGTGAAAAAAGTATTGGGGCTATGAATGGGGGTATCTGAGTAGCCTGACGTGATAGCCAGCCCAGAAAGACAGCTCTCTTCAAATACAAGAACTCAAGCTTTATAGTCATCTGAGAGAACATCCCTAATAAAAGCTACTCATTTTCACCAATTTCAAGTGGGGGAACAGGTGTTAAGACTTAAGTACAAAAACATTTTGGTATGCAAGGGATTCCAACTCAAATCCCAATAACCCTAACCACAAGACCATTTTGCCCACACTAAGGTTGCAGAGTCCGCTGCAGGTGTGGTGGGAGCAGGTCTGGTGGCAGGCGTGGCTACAGGAGTTACCACCCTAGCAGCTTTCTACATGGGCAACAAGCGAGAAACAGAGGAGGCAATCCGCAGGGCGGTGGAGCGGGAACGGCATGTCCAAGTAGAGAACATTGATGAAGGGTCACTTCTGGTGCGAGTCAAGTTTCTAACACTGGTGAGGCACAGCAGAATATTGTAAAAGTAATTATCATGACAAAGTAGATTTCCATAGTTGTTAGAATTGATTTACATCTGTTATTGATAATGAGAAACACATGAGAGTATATGCTGATTTTCAAACTATCATATTACAATGGCAACAAAAATTCATGACACAACTTAAATAATACAACACATTGTGAAACAAAATCATTTGCCTGATGAAAGAAGCAGCAGAGCAGCTGCCTAAACCATTGGTTGAGAAAAAACATAAGTTTTTGTACCTAGAAAAACTAAGTTGAACTGATTTACCAACCTGATGACACTACAAATGTACTCCTCCTTGTCATGATAATTACTGATCATAATATGACAAGGAGAAGAAGAAAGATCACTTTGCGCAATGAAGGCAGAAGAGCAGCTGCCAAAACCATTGGTTGAGATACAAATGAGGTTCTGTATCAGTTCTTAAATTAACCAACCTGATGGAACTATTTAAACTATTTTCCCAGGCTGGGTACTGGGTGATGCGCAGCTTGAACGAGAGAATCCATGCGGGGACCGACCGCACCTGTCTGCAGCTGCTGCTGGAGGATGAGCTGTAGAGAGTCGGCTGGACCGGACCGATCCAAGTGGGGCTGGAGGGGTGGTGGTTTGCTGAGGAGGAGGGACAGGAAGAGGAGGAGGAGGCAGCAGGGACGGAGCAGGAGGAGAGATGGGAGTGGGCAGGGATGGGGGACAAACAGGTGTGCTGAGAGATGTTTTTGTTCTATATCTACCTTCACCAGAAGGTTATGTTTTGAGTGTGTTTTTCTGTCTGTCTGTGTGTCTGTTAACAGCATAGTGATTACTAGTAACTCGAGAAGCCTTGTTTCTTCATGAACTATGTATTTGCTAACTGACTATGTATTTTGCTTCCTAACTGACTTGCAAATCAATAGAACTATTAGCCTGTAAATAGTCAAAAGGATCATAATTGATCCATACAATCTATATAAACTGGTCACTTGGATTGTAAGAGTACTTAATTTCTCTCTTTGTTTACATGAATATATTACAGTCAGTACCAGCCAGTGTGACAACAGAGGGAGACTCAGGCCTGCCTGAAGACGTGTCCTCTGTAGCAGCCATGTCCATCGCTTCAGCTGGAGAGGTGAAGGAGGGGCCACTCAAGTGGTGGAGAGCCAGGCTACAGAAGCACAAGGACTCACCAACAGCACAACATTACATCAAGGCCTGCAGGTCCTGGGAGGAAGGAGCAGACATCCTGGCCAACAGTGGGTACTCAGACATGGGGGGAGTGAAGGTCTTGGTACTGGGATTCATGCAGCGTGACATGGTATCACCAGATGGCACAAGTACAGTACTGTATGGACAGTCATGGTTGAACCTGAATAAAGCCCAACTGAAACAGCTGACGACCTCCCAGCTACAAGCTGACCCCACGGACAGCACCTGTCTGCTGCTGACAGCCCTACAGCTGCCAGACGGAGAAAGCCGGGTGCAGACCCTGCAGCAGGTGGTTGATGCCATCCTACAGCACGGACCTGGAGACTGGCTGTATCAACACCTGCACCGCATCTACTGCT